>QGSO01000468.1:190212-218726 GCA_011037825.1 Carya cathayensis | reverse complement strand
GGGGGGGGGTTGTTGGTGCTCTAATGAATTTAGGGGGACACATGGCGTGGGATTGTAGAAAAACTTAAAAGAGCTGGATGGGGAAGATTCTCTCGGTTTTTCAGATTCGCAATTGGAAGAGGCAATAATGTTTACTTTTGGCACGATGTGTGGTGCAGTAAAAGGGCTCTAAAGCAGGTGTTTCCTAAGCTATGCCAAATTTTTTCCAACAAAGAGGCTGCTGTGGCTGATTTATTGGTACTATCTAATGGTGCTCTCCATTGGAATGTGAGATTTAGAGCAGCTCAAGACTGTGAGTTGGATATGTTTGCTGATTTCTTTGATCCGTTATATGCAATGTTGACTAGCAACGAGATGGGGGATAGGCTGTTGTGGAATCCGAGTGGAAATAAAAAATTCTTGGTGCGCTCCTTCTATAAGGCTCTCTTGGGATTGTCTAATGATCATAGCTATCCTTGGAAGGCTATCTGGAAGTGCAAGGTACCTCCCAAGATTGCCTTCTTCGTTTGGACAACATCTCTTGGGTGCATTCTCACCTTGGATACTCTGAGAAAACGTGGTCTCATTATTTCAGATTAATGCTTTATGTGCAAGAGTGATGGGGAATCAGTAGATCATCTTTTGTTACATTGTGAGGCGGTCCAGTGTTTATCGAATGAGATCTTTAATAGGACAAGGGTGGCATGGGTTATGTCTGGAAAAGTTAGGGATATTATCTGCTGCTGGACAGTATTGGGGGAAATACCCACATTGCCGCTGTATGGAGAATGATCCCTCATTGCATTATGTGGTACTTGTGGCAGGAGAGAAACAAGACGTGCTTTGAAGACATGGAGCATTCATTGGATGAGCTGAAGCGATTTTTTTACAAGACTTGACTCTCTTGGGCTTTGGCCATTACTTGTACTACAGACAATCTTCTTGATTTGCTTGTATCTTTCACTAGTGCTTAGATGTAATTAGGCATGTTTATTGTATAGTGTCAGTGTACTTGGGTGATGTCTCTTATATCAATAAAACTTTAGTTTTACCTATGAAAAAAATTATATTCAAACAATTTTTTAACTTTATAATATTTTTATTCAGCTTTTTCTCTCACCTTTTCCAAACACAAGAAAATATCTTAGTTCAAACTATTTCACTACTATTCACAGACCATTTCACTACTATTCACATAATTCTATGATATTCCAAGTGTCCAAACAAGACTTAAATTACAAAAATACTTTCATGGCCAAAGCCCAAGAGGGATTTACCCCTGTTTCAGAGTAATACTCGCAACCTAAAAACCAGAGTAATACTCAACAAATTCCATTCTTTTAAGTAAGTACTTTGGCAGCCTTTCCCCTTAAGTTTAACATCACATGGTTCAATAGGATTGAGTATGATTGATTGTACATGTGATAGCATCTACTATATCAAAAATATCAATGATTATGATTTTGCATCACACCATTATGGTAGATAAATGAACTATCAGATGAGGGTAGTGCAGACTGCGGCGACTTTAAAATAGTAACATTAGCTATTAACTTTAGTAACAAAATTAACCTTCACATTGTCACTTCTGTAAAGTGTGCACACACTGGCTCCATTTTCATGCTTTAAGGCCAAGAGCATCTTCCTCACGTATGTGGTAAGTGATGCCGTATGCCTGAAAGGTAATGGTGACGTACACTTTAGAACAAAACATAATAATATAAAGTTTATTTTTTTAATGACACCAGGTGTCCGGAAAAAAGTTCCGACTAATCTCAGAAGTGCACATACCCTCTTAAAGGAAATAAAGTAAACAATAAAAGTAGAGATAAAAAAAGAAAGAGCATGAACAGCAAGGTGAATAACAAATATACATCTATACACCAATCATTAAGTTATGTGGCAGACTCATCTTAAAAAGAAGTATAGGAGTGGCAGACATTTTTTGCTTGGCCTTTGATGGCAAAACATTGATTTGTGAATTTACATAAAACAGTAACAAATACCACTATATTTAAATAAATTAAAATCAGTTCAAGAAGTGGCATATAATTAAAGCAGTAGGCATTAAATGATTAGCCCATAACTTGATTGGGAAAATCCATAAACTCACTTCAGTCATTCTTTCCTATTCTAAATAAAACACGGACCATGATTTTGTCTTACGGCCATAAATTAAATAGGAACTATGGCTTCATAGTATAGAACCGTGAAATAAACAACAGATCCCTTTCTCACTTGTAGTTGGTAAGACACATTCATCTCCTTCCTTCAGCTAATCTTATTTGTGAGTCCCCATTTTGTGAGATGTGATAATTTTTTTTCTTGTTTTCTTATAGTTTCTGAGTGTATCTTACTTACTGTTATATGTTTAACTAGCTTCTACTTAAAACTCAATCATTTAATTTTGTTGCATTCTTTGTAGGGTGGGGGCCGGGTCACCCCCCGCCCCCATGGGGAATGGGAGAGCAGGGAACCCACCCAGATTTTTACTCGCCTGCTTGAAAATATCCTAGATTTTTCCCGTTCCCCTCATTTTTTCTTTCCAGCCGCACACTCTTCTCTTCTTCTCCTCTCCTCCTCTTCTTCTTAATCTCCTCCTTGTCTTCCTCTTCTTCTCATCCTCTTTTCCACAGCACACACCACTGCCAAGCCGAGCCATGTGTCTCTAAGGAGATCCATGGTCACGATTGATCGTTGGTCTTTGCGCAAACCCAAAACCAATTTGTGCGTCTATGCAGATCTGTCTTTTCTTTTATCAACATATATTTTGTTTTGATGTGTATATTTTTTGGATCTAAGTATTCTTTTGGATATATGAATTTGGGGTTTAGATCTCTAGGTTTAAGGTTTGGATCTTTGCATTTGATGTTTGGATTTACGAGGCGCAAGAAAATTGGTTCGAAAATCCACCCACCCGTTCTTTGGGGGTGGGTGGTCAAGGTGTTAGGGCAGGGCCGGGGGTGGGGTAGAATATGGTCAACCTGCCCAGGCAAGGGCAAGGGCTGGGTGGCACTTCTTTGTTGCACCCTTATTCTTTGTTGCACTTCTTTTCTTTTTCTTTCATCATTTGAAAATACAGCTCAGAGGTATATCTTTCAAAGTTTGACGCACAAAATGTGTTGTAGATGTTCTCTTCTATTTGATTCTCATCTTCTGTTCTCGAAGGTGATGTTTGTAAATTATTTTCATCCCATCCCATCTCATCTCATTCCCAAACATAACTCAAACACAATCACTTTCAAACTAATCATAGAAGTATATATAGAGAGAAAAAAAAACCCTCTATAGCCATTGAAGTGGGCCACCAAAGTCACAGAAAAACTGGATCAAAAAAACAGCGTGAGCAGAAACGGTTGACTTGGTCTATGAACTCTGTGGGCAGCTCCAGCATCGAAGGGGAAAGGGCTGGCCTCTACCCAATGATTCCAAAAATTGTATTGTGGAATGTCCACGGGCTCAACAAGGCTAACAAGCGTCTAAAAGTAAGAAACTTGCTTTGGGAGTGGAAGGCGGACATTATTTGTCTACAGGAGACTAAGGTGAAAAGGATCGATAGAAAAATTGTACGAAGTACTTGGAGTTGTGTACACGATTGGGTGTTTATGGCCTCCAATGGGGCATCAGGAGGTGTTTTGGTAATGTGGGATAGATGAGTGGTGGAGAAAATGGAGGAGTTTATTGGGCTATACTCGGTGGCATGCTTTTTCAAGAGTGTTACAGATAATTTTTTGTGGGTTTTTGTAGGCGTATATGGTCCAAACTTAGACAACAATAAAAGATATCTATGGGAAGAACTAGTTGGCGTACATAGCTGGTGGGACCTCCCTTGGTGTATTGGGGCAACTTTAATGTCATAAGATTCCCAAGTGAGTGTTCGGGCAATAGAAGAATGAGGCTAGCAATGGCAAAGCTTTTAGAGTGCATCTTTGAGTTGAACTTGGTGGATTTGCCTTTAGTTGGGGGTTTTGCTATGTGGTCTAATAATCAGACATGGTCTCGATTAGATCGATTTTTAATATCACTAGAATGAGAAAGTCATTGTCCGGATGTGTGGCAAAAGCCAATGCCTCGTCTCTGTTTGGATCATTGGCCTATTATGCTTGATTTTGGTGGTCTCTGAAGAAGTCGTTAGTATTTCAAATTTGAAAACATGTTGCTGAAATCCTAAGGTTTTGTAGACAGGGTAAGACAATGTTGGTCCTCGTATCAGATTGAGGGTACCCCCAGCTTCGTGTTTGCTGGAAAACTGAAAGCATTAAAAGAAGATCTAAAGCTTTGGAATACATAGTCGTTCGGAGATATTGGGGAGCGAAAGAGAAGAAAGGTGATGGAGATCCAGGAACTAGAGAGGCTCCATGAGACACGGGCTCTTACACAGGAAGAACTAGTGCGAAAGACGGTGGTTGCGGAATTTGAAAGGATTATATTATTAGAAGAGATGTCTTGGCATAAAAAATTGAGAGCCTTGTGGTTAAGGGAAGGGGACCAAAACAAGAAATTATTTCATAGAATTGCAAACTCTCATAGGAGAAACAATAACATTGAAATGCTGAAAATTGACGGTGTTGAATGTAGGGAAGAACACGTAATTCACAATCATGTAGTGGATTTCTTTGAGCAACTACTAACTGAGTAGGCGAGTTGGCGGCCCACCCTTGGTGGGCTTACCTTTGGCTCCATAGGGCCGAATGATGTGTCTCGGATGGAGAGGGTTTTTGAGGCGGTGGAGGTTTTTGAGGTAGTGAAGAAAATGGTTATAGACAAGGCACCAAGGCCAAATGGTTTTTCTATGGGTTTCTTTCAAGCCTGTTGGGAAGTGCTAAAGGAAGACCTTATGCAGGTGTTGTCAAATTGGTCTGAATGCCCTTTCCATAGGGTTTCCTTTCATTATATAGAAGAGATTTACATAATAAATGCTAGATTTCCAGCGCCTACATGCTTTACAAGGTAAGTATTTCCAACCTATTTACAGTCTAATTCTCTGCTTTGTACAATCTAGATATCAGGAAAAACATCCTTAAAATAATACAAATCAAATCCCTAAATTATCTCCGTAACATCCCCCCTCAAATTGATGCTGGTAGATCAAGAAGCATCAATTTCTCAACCAAGAAATGATGTCGGTGCCGAGAAAGAGCTTTAGTGAATATGTCTGTCAAAGGATTCACGTATGGAATGACAATCAACTTCAATATGCTTTGTACTCTCATGGAAAACGGGATTAGCGGCGATCTGAATAGCACTGGTATTATCAGTATGAAGAGGAGTGGAATGAAGTTGAGGAAAACCAAGTTCACCCAATAAACCACGAAGCCATGTAATCTCAGAGCAGGCAGAAGACATAGCACGATATTCAGATTCAGTGGAAGACTTGGAGACTCTGTCTTGCTTCTTACTCTTCTAAGAAATGAGTGTATTGCCTAAAAACATGCACCAGCCTGTAATTGAGTGACGAGTATCCGCACATCCGGCCCAATCAGCATCACTATACCCCACCAACTGCAAGGAAGATTCCTTAGGAAAGAACAACCCTCGTGTAGAGGTGCCCTTCAGATATCGAATAACACGGCGAACAGCAGCTACGTGAAGGTGTCGAGGGCCTTGCATAAATTGACTGACCTGCTACACAACAAAAGAAATGTCAGGACGAGTAATCGTCAAGTAGTTCAAACTCCCAACGAGTTGTCGATACAAGGATGGATCTGATAGAAGCTCGCCTTCCTCCTGACGAAACTTAAGATTTACCTCCAAGGGAGTAAGAACTGAATTACCCAATTGGAGGCTAGCTAATGAAATTACTTCCTCCATGTATTTGTGCTGATGTAACAATGTACCAGTCGGACTAATCTGCACCTCAAGGCCAAGAAAGTACTGCAAGGGACCAAGATCTTTCATGTGAAAGGAAGCCTTGAGATACTGTTGTAATTGCTTAATTAACTCAGTATCAGAGCCAGTAATCACAATGTCGTCAACATATGCTAGAAGCAATACAATTCCTGCAGAAGTCTTGCGAAGAAATAGAGAGGAATCAAATTAACTCTGATTAAAGTGAAAAGCAAGCAGAGTAGAGCGAAATTTATCGAACCATGCACGCAGAGCTTGTTTCAGCCCATATAAGGATCAGCGTAGCCGACAAACCTCTGAGGAAGGTGTAGTAAACATGCCAGGAGGTGGAGACATATAGATTTCTTCCTTCAAATCTCCATGTAGAAAAGCATTCTTTACGTTCATCTGCCGGAGAGACCACCCCTGCGACGCAGCAATTGCCAAGATAGTCCGTATGGTAGTCATTTTGGCAACAGGTGCAAATGTCTCTTCATAATCAATACCATACTCCCGCCGGCTCCCAAGGGCCACGAGACAGGCCTTATATCGGTCTAGTGAGCCATCAGACCGAAACTTGACTGAGTATACCCATTTACAACCAATAGGTTTTACACCAGAGGGACAAGCCACAAGATCCCAAGTGTGATTGTCTTGAAGAGCATGAATTTCTTCTTGCATGACCTGCTGCCAACAAGCTTGGGTGGCTGCCTGAGTATAAGAGCGAGGAACAGAAACTGTGTCGATAGTGGCAGTAAGCGAGGTATGAGAAAAACTATACCTATCTGGTGGATGTGTAACCCGAGTGGAGCGCCTAGGAAGTCTAGAATCAGATGACGGATCAGGATCTGGAAGAGGCGTTGAAGGAGGACGTCTATGATACACCACACCCGGTTTAAATCGCTCAATAAAAGAAGACACATCATCAAAAGCAGGTAGAAGGGTAATAGGAGGATCAGAGATAACCTGAGACTGAAAGAAATATTGATTTTCAAAGAAAATCACATTCCGGGAGATCCAGAATTTGTTTGTTATGAATTTGTTTGCATGAGCATCATAACAAACAAATCCTTTCTAAGTGGGGCTATATCCCATAAAAGCACACGTGACAGACTGGGCAGCAAGTTTGTGACGATCAACAAGTGGCAGATGAACAAAACAAACACACCCAAAAGTATGAAATGATTGATATTCAAGAGATACGCCAAATAATCGAAAGTAGGGAGAATCATAATTTAGAGTGGTAGTAGGCAAACGATTGATCAAATAAACAGCAGTAGATAAAGCTTCTACCCAGAACTTAGAAGGTACAGACGAATCAATCAGCAAAGTACAAACGACATCTAAGAGATGACGATTTTTACGCTCAGCGACTCCATTTTGTTGAGGGTTATAGGGACAAGAACGTTGGGAAATGATTCCTTTTTGCTGAAAATATGTCTGAAAGGAATGAGACATGTATTCCCCCCTTGAGTCGAAGCATAAGGTTTTGATACTAGTACTGAACTGTGTCTCGACAAGCGCAACAAATTTTTGAAAAACAAAGAACACGTCAACTTTAGAACGAAGAAAGTAGATCCGAGTAAATCGACTATAATCATCGATAAACGTCACAAAATAACGATACTGACTATGAGAAATAATAGGACTGACACCCCAAACATCAGTATGCACAATCTCAAAACAAGTAGAAGCACGACTACCATGCGTAGGAAAAGGTAATGTTTTACTTTTACCAAGACGACAAGTAGCACAATCAAAAGATACAGAAGATGAAGAAAAAGAATCTTTATTGCCCAATAAACCATGTTTCAAAAGATGAGTCAAGACAACAGAATTAGGATGACCTAATTTCTTATGCCATACTTCATTATTATTGGCAGTAGCCGTACAAGCAAAAGAAACAGCATTAGGCATAGAAAACTATAAAGGAAATAGACGTCCCACTTTAGGCCCCTTCGCGATCACCGTCCCCGACACCTGATCCTGCACAAGACAACCACCACGAGCGAAATGCACATCACAGTTATTATCCACCAATTGTCCAACAGAAATCAAATTGGTAGATAATCCAGGAGAGACAAAAACATTTCGAAATGAAGAGCCCAGAGTACCAACAACAGTAATAGGAAGTGTACTGCCATCAGCAATTTGAATAGTTTGTGTGCCTCCATTCTTGCAAACACCATGGAGACCTGCCGTACTACCAGTCATATGATTAGAGGCACCTGAATCAACAATCCAAGAAGAAGTAGAAGTAGGATCTGTATCTTGTAGACCTAATGCCGTAAAAGTAGACACAATCATCTGTTGGACCATGGCAGGTGTGAGAACAGAGGACTCATAGCTTACAGTGGGGGGCGCAGAAGAAGACGAGGATTGAACAACAGCTTGAAAGGCTTGGGATTGGCGATTCTGAGGCCGCACACGACGGTCTTTAATAAGATGACCCTCTTTCTTGCAGTAGTTACAAACTTTCTTTGGACAGTTGCGCGCAATGTGACCGAACTCCTTGCAATTGAAACACTGCAACTTGTTCCTCCCTCTCCCTTGTGCTGCATAAGCTACATTCACAGCCTCAGAAAAGACCTTCTTAGAAGTCATACCCATCTGAGTGGATAATCGCTGCTCCTCACGCAATAATTCTCCCAAGCAAATATCTAAGGAAGGAACCGGATTACGGTTCAATAAACCGGCTCGAACAGGCTCAAATTCAGGTCGAAGCTTCATCAAAAATTGATCGCGTTGACTCTTAGCATGAACCGCTTGAAGAGCCGCAAGAACCATAGTGGGAACCTTAGCATGAACAATAGCAGAATACTCGCTCCAAATATTAATAAAGCCAGAATAAAATTGCTCAATGGTCAAATTACCTTGAGTGTAATTGCTAATTTCCAACTCCAATTGGAATTTACGAGCACTGTGGTCTTGGTGATAAATACGATGCAGATAGTCCCACATAGCTTGAGCCGTTGTGAAACACCGAAGATTGGTGACAAGATGAGGCTCAATCGTTCCCAATAGCCAAGAGATGACCTTAGCATCCTGGACCTCCCATTGGGCAAGATCCTTTTCATTAGTGGGAACTTGAACAGAGCTATCAATATGATTTGCTTATTCTTTTCCTTTTAAGAACATTTTAAATTGAAATTGCCACATAGGAAAATTCTTTCCAATAAATCGAACAATAGAATTGTCAAGAGACATGATGAAAAGCACTGAAAAATAGCAATAAGTCCAACCAGAAAATTGCAGATAGTCACGGCCAAAAAAAAAACACCAGAAGAATCGGTAAGCCCAAACAGATAAAGCCCACGAGGGATACCTTCCCAAAACTGAGAGACACTACAGACAGCCCAAGAGCGAATCAACACGCCGAAATAGACATGGGAAGAAGTCCACAAGGAAAGCTGGCCCACGAGAAAATCCTGTCGTCAGCCACAGCAGGAAGTCAAAGCTGCTGACCACCACAGAAACTGCCGACCACCTCACAGCCACCCACAAACGCTGTTAGCCACCACAGAAAGTGCCGACGGGCACAAAGACAACATGCGCAACTCCCAAAGACAACACTCGAATAGTCGGACCCCCACAGACGTGCGAGAAAACACTCTGGGAACACCACGAGCTCAGAAACACTCAATCGTGCGAGAACAGAGAAGAAAAAAAAAATTCTTATCGCCGCAACTCAGAAAACTCTCAAAGATTAAGACCACTGAGAAACGATAATCAGAGTAGGGGCTCTGGTACCATGTCAAATTGGTCTGAATGCCCTTTCCATAGGGTTTCCTTTCATTATATAAAAGAGATTTACATAATGAATGCTAGATTTCCAGCGCCTAAATGCTTTACAAGGTAAGTATTTCCAACCTATTTACAGCCTAATTCTCTACTTTGTACAATCTAGATATCAAGAAAAACATCCCTAAAATAATACAAATCAAATCCCTAAATTATCTCCGTAATAGGTGTTTCAAGAGCTATTCGCGTTTGGAAACTTTGAGAAAAGTATTAACACCACTTTTCTTGCATTGATTCCGAAGAAGGTGGGGGCTACGGAGGTCTTAGAGTTTTGGCCTATTAGCCTAGTGAATGGGGTGTACAAAATCATATCGAAAGTGCTTGCGAACCGACTAAGAGACGTATTGGAGAAGATCATCACAAATCCCCAAAATACTTTTCTAAAAGAGAGACAGATTCTAGATGTGGCTCTTATTGCAAATGAATGTCTAGATTGTAGATTGAAGGAGGGCACACCCAGGATCATTTGCAAGCTTGACATGGAGAAGGCTTATGATCATGTGAACAAGGATTTCCTCCTATACCTTCTTGGGAGGTGTGGTTTTGGGAAGAGATGGTGTTCATGGATCCGCTAGTGCGTATTAGTGGTGAAATTTTCAATGCTGTTAAATGGCTCTCTAGTTGGTTTTTTTCATAGCACCCGAGGCTTAAGACAAGGGGACCCATTGTCGCCTTTGCTATTTGTTATCGTGATGGAGGTGCTAAGCTGGATGACATCAGCAATGGTTACTAGTGGTTTCTTGGTTGGCTTCTCGATTGGAACCCCAATGAAGGGAGTCATTAACATTTCTCATCTGTTCACAGATGATACTCTTATCTTCTGTGAGGCTGATGTCAACCAGACTCGAGCTCTGAAGGCCTTGTTACTTTGTTTTGAAGTAGCATCCGGGTTGAAAGTGAATTTTGGCAAATTGGAGTTGGTGCCTATTGGAGGTGTTAGCAATATACGACAGCTGGCCAACGTGTAAGATAGCCTCTCTTCCTGTGAACTACCTGAGCCTTCCATTGGGGGCTCCATCGAGAGCAGCATCTCTATGGGATTATATGATCCAAAAAGTTGAGCAGAGCCTGGCAGGATGGAAAAGGATGTATTTGGCGAAATGAGGTAGGGTCACCTTGATTAAGAGCACTTTGCCTAATCTACCAACTTACTTTTTATCCTTGTTCCCCATACCTGCAAGTGTGGCGTTCCGAATCGAGAAACTCCAACGAGATTTCTTGTGGAGTGGAGTTGGTGAGGAGTTCAAGTTTCACTTAGTCAAGTGGGAGATAGTATGTCACCCTATCTCAAATGGGGGATTGGGCATAAAAAATATAAGGATCTTTAACCGGGTGTTATTTGGTAAATGACTGTGGAGATATAATAAAGAACCAGAAGCTTTATGGAATTTGGTCATTGAAAGCAAATATGGAGGTCTGGGGGGGTTGGTGCACTAGAGAGGTAAGAGAGGCGTATGGGGGTGGGTTTGTGGAAATACATTAGAAGGGGATGGGAGGTGTTTTCTCGATATACTAGATTCCACTTGGGGGAGGGCTCTAGAATTAAATTCTGGAAAGACATTTGGTGCAATAATAGTACTCTCCAATAGGATTTTTCTTTCAGATTGCTAGCGATAAAGATATTTCAGTGGGGGAAGTCAGGGAGATATCTGGGGGAAAATTCCAATGGAACACCAATTTTAGTCAGGCAGCACAAGATTGGGAAATGAGCAGCTTTGTAGATTTTTTTCAGCCTTTTGTACTCTATAAAACCGAGCAATCAGCAAGAAGATATCTTGTGGTAGATGCTTGTAAGTAAAGGTAGGTTTTCAGTCCGCTCTTTTTATAAGACTCACTCAAGAGCCTAATATTTAGTTTCCGTGGAGAAAGTTGTGGAGAAATAAGGCGCCCCCCAAAGCCGCTTTCTTCGTGTGGACAGCTGCGTTGGGTAAGATTCTCACAACCGACAACTTGAGGAAATGAAGGGTGATCATCGTAGACTGGTGTTGCATGTGTAGAAAATGGGGCGAATATGTGAATCATCTCTTATTGCATTGCGAGACAGCCAGGGTATTATGGAACGAGGTGTTAAGTAGATTAGATTTGGCTTGGGTAATGCCATAGATAGTGATGGCAGTGCTGGCCAGTTGGTCACATCTAAGAGGCATGCAACAAATCAAGGATGTCTGGAAGATGATCCTGATATGCATAATGTGGTGCCTGTGGCAGGAACGCAATGATAGGACATTTGAAGACAAGGAGAGATTGCTTGAGGAACTTAAAGTTTTATTTTATAGAACTATTTGTATTTGGGCCACTGCTGTAGATTTCAATGGCATGGACCTACATGATTTTCTTGTCTCTAATGTGCCTACTTAGTGTAGGGCATTGTTGGCTTTCTTTTTAGTTATGTACATGGCTATGCCTATTCATTGATCAATAAAGTTTTGTTTTACCTATCAAAAAAAACTTTTTCAAACTAATCAATACAATTTTCCCAAACTTTCAAACAAAAAACAATTCAACTTTTTCAAATTCCAAAACAAAAATTATATTCTAATAATATTTTAACTTAATTAAATTTTAAACAATTTTTTTTCTGTCTTTTCTCAAAACCCAAAAAATACTTAACTCAAACTATCTCACTACTATTTAGAAACCATCTTACTACTATTCACAAATTCTCATTGCATCTCATTCTCCAAGCATCCCCTAAGAAAGATTTTCTTATTCTTATATAATGTAACGAATTTGCATGACAAGAAACTGTAATTTAACTCATTTTCACACCCATTTTCCATTCCATTAATATGTTAACCAAGTGAATGCAATCCCATCATTGGACTAAGATGTATTTTATAACACAGACAAGTATAATACCTCCGTAAAGAAGTTTTTGAGCAAAGGCCCAAAGAAACAATCTATATTGTTTGAATATAATACAATAACAAGGAATATAACTTTTTTCTATGAACGATCAACCACACCATATAATAACAGAATATTGTTAAACAAATAAAGATTCGACCATTTTTATCATTGATAGAAACGATAACATACTACAAAGAAACCAATTTTACATACCTAGATATTGAAGGCATGGTTAGGGAATTCAGCATTTTGAAACCATGACGAATGGATGCTATGCTCAAGAATGAAGTAGTTCCATCCTCAAACAATTCCTCAATCTCTTCTCTTCTTTTAATAAAATCGGTGTCAGCAATTGAGGCAGCAACTGTGCCTGTAAAGCTCTTATGGTGAAACAATCGTACAACCATAATGTGTACTAATTGCAAATTATACATCTAAGCACAAACCTCCGCTAAAGTAGGTTTTCTTCAATAACTTTGCAGCATCTGCAGATTAAAAAAATCACAGAGAAAAATAAGGGCTGGCATTTTTTTTTTTCTCAAAGATCGGTAAGTCTAATAAAATTCATACCTCTAAAGCGTACATTCATCAGATGATGCACTGAAAACAATCAAATTCCTTAAAAGAAACACACACACACAAACACTAAAACAAATAAAGACATGTTGGCATGAAAAGCACAAGAATGGTTCTTTCAGTCTTTACTAGAAGTGGTATTGAGGTCAAAATTGATCAGATAGAGAAGGAAAAGAAAACGACAAAGGAGAATAAAGGAAAAATATAAACTACTACCATAGATAAATGTTATAGGTGGATACATGGTACCAATTGTTTCCTTTCCAACATACAGAACATAAAAAAACTACTAATAAAATAATGTTGCAGTAACTAGTTAGGGTGAAGGTAGAAACAAAATACCAAAGTGATTGTATCATTGAAAAATAATATATAGATATCGCCAAAATATTAAAAAAAAAATCTAATTTTAAGTCAGATGGTTATTCACTGCAAACAGGTTTGCAGTGAAAGAAGCTGATACAAAGGGGGGCAAGCAGTGGGGGGAAGTGCACAGAGAATGCTGATAATGCCATGGAAGATGATATTTTGCCTCTTACTGAAGTTGAAATGGTTTATTCATAAATGAAAGTGAGTCAGCAACCATCAACTAGGGATTTATTTTCAATTAGCAATGTAATGGAGCCTAATGAGGTACACCAATGGGAAACGGTGCTGGAGGAAGTTAGTAGTGAGGGGAAAGAGACTTAAAAAAACTGCCCAAGAGCTAGTTTTGAGAGTTGATAGTGGGCTGAATCACTATGGCATGGATATCAATTCTCTTGCACCTTCCTTTGATGAAGAGGAATCCCGAAGACCGTGGAAACACATTATTGTTTAACCAGTGAAGCCTGGACCCGTGTAATGCATTCTCATCACACGGATCAGGTAAATCATCAGTTTTTCACTAATGGACATGGGCCCAAGAAATTGTTTGCACCCAAAAGGTCCAAACCTTAGACTTGGGGAGAGCATACCCCCAGATCAAGGCCCTTATCACTTTAGGCAACCCCTTGGGGTTAATTCTTTTGCTTCCACTGAGATGGTGGTTTTGAATGGGGGTAATACGAGATTTTGTGAGCCATTAGAAAATAGTCCTGTTTTTTGTAGCCCTTATTCTTCAAAATGGGTATTGCACAAAGTTTAAAAACAAATTAAAAAAAAATTAAAAATTGTGGGGATGCCAGCAATGGATTTGAGGATGAGGTGCTGGCTATCTTCACTGCCATTGATGCTAGCCGAGCATAGGAACAATGTTCGGAAAGTTCTCCTAACTTGCTCTGTAAAATATGATACCAGAGGAGGCAGTGGGCAAACGAGAGCAGAGCTAAGGGTAAGGGCTCAAATAGTGTTAAAATGAAGTCAAGAATTTTGCCGTGGATAGGGTTGAATGAAAAGGAGAAGCAAATGATGTTTCAGAATTTACTAAAGAAGTGGAAGGCGGGGTAAAAACAAATTGGAAGTTGTGACCAAGATGGTAGTGCGTAGCTGATGGGTTTTAAATACATAAGACCATCATATATATCACAAAGATAATTCTGGAGCTACAAGAGTAGATTCACAATGGACTTCATAGACCTCATCATTACTACATTATATAAAATTCATAAAGGACACAACTGAAGTGAATACTTGTAAACAATGATTCATTTACCTAGGCATCGAAATTGTAAGAGCATAGCGCATTTTGCAAGAATCATGGGTGTAAAAAGTGAACAAAAAAATTAAAAAATAAAACAAGAACAAATGGAATACCCTCTCATTCTCACGCCATATGTATACTTGTGTGTGTGTGATGTGCTGTGCAAATTTTATCTATGGGAAGCAATCACAGTATATGAAAAACCTCTTAGACTACCATAACATAATAATTTAAATAAAAAACCAATCTATTGGCATCAACACTTACCATTTCGAGCGATGAGAGCTCCAAGTCCAGTTGGATAGCCAAATAGCTTTAAAAAATCAATATGGAGATAAAAGATCAATATCTGAAGGAAGTAGTTTCTTATAGCTGATTTTCATATCTACTCACACACTTTATAGAAGGAGATGACAACAAAGTCCGCAGGATGCTTTGATAAATCAAGTGTTTGTGTTGCACAACCCTTTGCCGCATCAATTAAAACCATCCAGCGTCCACTGTTGTGAAATAAGAAGATAAATTTTGAATTCATCAAATGATACAAAGCACTGAAATCAATTTCAGGAAACAGAATACTAGCAAAGAGCCATCCTTTTAAATACACCAACAGCAACAATAAAATACGCTAACGAACAAAGTTCAGACCAAACTTTCATGCACTTATTGGCATGCACAACACGGTCAAAGATTCTGCAAAAGGGGACACAAACACTTGTGGCTAAAGGCCGCAGATTTTATTTCTTCAAGATTATGCATATTCTCAGCAAGTCAAGTCATCTCATTTTCTTAAATCTAGCACTCAATTTCATCTCACTATTTCACCCTTTTATGTCTCTTCATAATTGTAGTGGTACATAGAATACTTCTTGTTATTAATTGATGTTCAACAGCATATACATACTACATGCAAATGACAATTATACCCTCATAAGTTACACTAATTACAACCATGTCCTCTTTACACTAATTACAACTATGTCCTCTAACACTCCCCCTCAAGATGGGGCATATATATCATATAAACCTAGCTTGTAACAAATAAGCTTTAACCAACTATAACACTGTGGTTTGGTAAACATATCTGCAAGTTGATTAGCAGACTTCACAAAGGGTGTAGAAATGTCACCACTTAGTATCCTATCCCGAATGAAGTGACAATCAATCTCAATGTGTTTAATCCTCTCATGGAACATAGGATTAAATACAACATGCACTGCAGCTTGATTATGACAAAATAACTAAAGAGGGATAGGAGCTGGAAACCTAATTTCTTGAAAAAAGTATTGCAACTATGTCAGCTCGCTAGTAGTGTGAGCCATTGCTCTGTATTCAATTTCTACACTAGACCAAGCTATTAGTGTTTGCTTCTTACTCTTCCATGTAACCAAGTTACCGCCCATAAAGGTACAATATCCAGTGAAGGAGATCCTGCCAAATCAGCATCTAAAAAAGCTTCAATTCTAAGATGTCCATTTGATTTTGATCTATACAACAATCCATTCTAAGAATATGGATCACAGCAACCCAATGTGAGACCCTGGGCGTTTGTAGAAATTGGCTCACTACACTCACTACATAAGAGATATCAGGTCTAATGATAGTAAGATAATTCAATTTCTCAACAAGTCTTTGATACCTACCTGGATCTCCAAACAACTCATCTTCCTCTTTCAAGAGTTTACGATTTGGGCCCATAAGAGTGTCAATAGGCCGTGCAACCAACATGCCAAGTTCTTCTAGAAGGTCAAGTGCATATTTTCTCTAAGATAGGTTAATACCTTTTTTAGATCTACCAACTTCAATTCCAAGAAAGTATCTTAAGTTTGCCCAAGTCTTTTGTCTAAAACTGATCATGTAAAAATTGTTTTAGCCTAGCAATTCCAGCCGAGTCACTCCCAGCAATTACAATGTCATCCATATATATAACCAACAAAATATGACCTGCATCACTATGTAGGTGAAATTCCGAGTAATCTGTTTGGCATCTGTGAAGACCAAATGCCAATACAACATCAGAGAACCTCCCAAACCATGATCAAGGAGATTTTTCCAAACCATATAATGTTTTTTTTAACTTACACACAATACGTCAACACTCCCCCTGAGCAACAAACCCAGGTGGTTGCTCCATATACACTTCCTCATTTAAGTCGCCATGTAGGAATGCATTTTTAACATCCAACTAAAATATGGGTAAATCCAAATTAGCAGCAAAAGAGATCAATACTCTAACAGAAGAAATTTTTGCAATCGGGGGAGAAGGTATTGTCGTAATCAATGCCATAAGTTTGAATGTAACCCTTAGCAACCAAGCGGGTTTTCTGACATTCCACAAAACCATCAAGGTGGAATTTAATTGTATATACCCATCTTTAACCAACAAGTTGTTTTCCAGGTGGTAGAGGAACAAGATCCCATGTCCCATTATGGTGAAGAGCATCCATTTTATTTTTCATAATTGTCCTCCATCCCAAATTAGATAAAGCATCATAAACTGTTTTAGGAACAGAAAATTTTGAAAGTTGAAAATTAAAACATGAAAATGATGGAGATAAGGCATAACAAGAGACATATTGGCTAATCGGATGTTTAGTAACACAAGAGCGAGTACCTTTTTAGAGATCAATAGGTGGAGAGTCTAAAGCACTAGGTAACTCATAATCTAAATATGGAGACAAGGTTGGTGGAGGCATGGGAGCCGAGATCCGCAAGCTATGTGAGTACACATGTAAAGGAACAAGAGAAGGCACTGAGGAGGGTTGGGTAAAAATGGGTGAGTGTGCAAGAGAAAAAGTAAGATTAGGCAATGGTAGAAGATCACACTTAACAATTGAAGATGTGTCTGGGAAATACGGTATGGACTCAAAGAATGTGACTTCAGCACTCGTGAAGTAACGTTTAAGAACAGGACTATAGCAGTGACATAATTTTTTAGTCCGGGAATTACCAACAAAGAAACACTTGGTAGCACATGGATCAATCTTATCAAGGCCTAAGCCAAGGTTATGAACATAGCAAACACACCTAAAGTTTTTTGGAGGGAGAGAGAGGTGGAGAGGAAATGAACAAGATGGAGAAGGGAGAGGAACTATCGAGAACTAATGAAGGCATACGGTTAATAGGGTGACACACAGTAAAAACACCATCACTCCAAAAATGTTTAGAAACATGCATTTGCAGTAAAAGTGCTCATGTTACATCTAACAAATGGCGATTTTTGCGTTCAGCCACCCCATTCTTTTGGGATGTATAAGAGCATGAAGTTTGATGAACAATTCCTTTATTACTTAAGTAGCAAAGGAAAAGGAATTAGATTGATATTTTTAGCATTGTCAGAATGCAAAACTAGAACTTTTTGTCTAAATTGAGTTTTAATTTCTTCACGAAATACTTTGAATATGGAAAGAAGTTCAGATTGTGCCTTCATCAGAAACAACCATGTAATACGAGAATAATCATCAACAAATGTAACAAAATACTGAAACATGTTTAATAAAATGTTGATTGGTCCCCATGTATCAGAGTGAACCGATTCAAAAGGACTAGATACTCGATTATCAACTTGAGGTACAAAAGACACAAGATTGAGTTTACTAAACTGACATTTCCAAGATTCCTAACTTGACGTTTCAAAAGAGAAATAGATGGGTGTCCAAGGCGGCAATGCCATTCAAAAGTAAATGATGATGAAAATGTGAGGGCTCGAGTGGGTGATTGCTTGACATCAAGGTAATACAGACCACCAACTTTATGCCTCGTACCAATCTTTTTCCATGTTCTTGGAATCTTGAAAGATACATACAAAGGGATAAAATGTCACATAACATTGAAGATTTTGAGTAATTTTACTAATGGACAGCAAACTAAAGGGAAAACTAGGAGCGTATAGAATAGCTGACAAGGATATAGAATCAATGAGTTTAGTGAATCCAATGCTTGTAACTTTAGCAGGAGAACCATTAGTAAGAGTAATACTCTTTGGAGATGTCATAGTATCTAACTTAGATAAGGAACAAGACAAACCCATCAGATAGTCATTAACTCTTGAATCGATGATCCATCGATCTTCAGTAGATGAGACAAGACATGCAGACATTGTACTTGAATGGGCAAAAGTAGCTATGGAAAATGAAGCACAACATGTGCGACCCAAAAGCTGATCATACTCATCCTTCAATATGCTAATCATCTTTGGAGTTAGGTTGGAGCTAGTTGACGATGATGTAGCATCTTGGCAAATGGCCTAATTAGTGGACCCCGATGGTCTACCATGTAGATCCCAACAATAGTCCACCAAGTGGTTAGTGCGACCACAATGGGTTGTGGTCGCACTTACAAGATTCACGACATCGAGTGCAATTATCTCTAGCATCACATCCCCCACATGCACCTCTACCACCTAGGCCTCTGCGCCCACCAGGAGCAACAAAGGAGGCAACTAAAGCGGATCTCTTATTACTTCGATTAAAAGACAGCTGAGATCCTTGTCTAGATAATGTGGCTCGTTGAAGTCGAGAGAACACATCAGGAAATGAGGGAAGCTGTGGACTTGCCAAAATTTGAGAACACACCAACTCATACTCAAGTTTTGAGCCAACAAGAAACCGAATAATATTAAACTCTTGACGTTGTTGCAGCATACTTGAAACATCAGAAGTGATAGGTTGATACATTTTGAGTTCTTCACATATGCTCATCACTTGAGAATAATACTCTTCCAAGCCCAAAGCACCATGTTCCAACCCAAAGAATTGCTGACACAACTCATAAATACGGGTTATGTTCCCAGTACTTGAATACATCTATTTGAGATGCCTCCACACCTCTTGAGTGGTGTCAAAATGTATTAAGCTAGTGCAAATATTAGGCTCAATACTGGTCAACATTTGAGACAAGATTTGAGCATCTTCTTGCTCTCATTGAGCAAATGTAGAACTAGTTGAGTCAGGCATTGGATCAACCAAGTGGGAATGAAAGCCCTTGCATTTCAAAAACATTTCAATAGATTTTGATCACAACAGATAGTTTTTTGCATTCAACTTCACCTAAGTCATAGGCATATTATAGTTTGGTGCAAGAGTCGGTGACTCAAATTTAGTTGCCATGGAGAAAAATATCACAATTCAACTTGGAGATAATGAATCCACACAACTTGGACGAAAAACCAAGAAACACAATATGGAAAAGTAGAAATCCAGCTTAAGAACCCAAAAGTAGCCAAATTGGGGGAGGGCTTTATAAACAGTTACCAGCGGTTGTGATTGCACAACTAAAATTGAATATTCAAAATACGTGGAAATCCTGTGAATAGCTCTAAATTCTTTGCTGCAAATTTAGATCAGATTTATGTGCTTGCTTAGTTCTAGACATACATTTGTAAGAAAGAAGCTCATAGCAAGGCAAATCAGGATCAATCAAACTAACAACATAAATGTTACCTATGTCCAAAATCCGTATACTCGGGCCTTTGTCTATGTGCAAAATTTGTATGCTCAATAGAATCTTGATTGTCGATCAAAAAAATACCTTTGTACAAAATCCCTTTAAAGCAAGTCTCAACTAGAAAATTATTTATGAGAAGCCTGAAAATCAGATTCTTTCCATTATTCTTTGTCATAAATTCTTAAATTTTCTTTCACTTTCACAAAATAATGACCATAGTGTGCAAGGATAGTTTTTTGAGTAGAGTTATCATTGAATCAAAACTTTTTGAGTTTTGCGCTGAGGAGGGTTGTATGATAGTTTGAATTAACGACAGAAGCTCATTCAGAAGAAAGAATTAACTGGATTTTCAAAGCCCAACAAGGTAGGAAGTGAGGCATATATCTTCAAATTCTGTTCAAGCATCCATGGCTAGTATAAGGCCATAGCAAAGTATGGTGAGCTCACATGGGTGTTATTTTTAATGGCCTCTGGCTCCTGCAGTTTTATTTCAGTGAGGGTTATAAAAAATTCCAGCCCAGCATGATAGAAACTAAAGGAACAATGTTAAGAACCAGCCCACATTACAGTGAAACGTAAGATGTGGGCAGGGTTCTAAAGACCTTTGTGCCTATGCCAAGACCGGATTTTAGATCAAGGACCTTCTAATGTTCAATCTGACTAACAAAGTAGCAGGTTTGGGTTGGGTGCGTCAGTCGTACTACTTTCAAAACGAACCATGATGGCACAATGCAGTTTATCAATAATGCTGATTGTCAGAACTTAGGCCAAAAGTCACTGGGAAATCTTGCCATAGACTCCAGTTGTGTTGTGGATGCTACCAAAGGCTCAGAAGTCAACAACAATGACTCTGAAGTTGGCTCTCCCCTGTTTAGACCACAGATAGCCACTAAGGTGATGAATATGAGGGATACTTCCAGAACTGGGGATGTAAACGAGCAGCCAGTGGCCCACTCCACTGTGGCAGGAAGTATAACATAACTCCTATATAGAGGGACTTAAAGTAAATTTGAACGACGTCTTAATGCCACTTTTATAGCACTTATTCCTAAAAAAGAAGAGGGTGTGGAGAAAAGGAAATTTCGCCCTATCAACCATCTGAGAATAATTATGAAGTCGTGGCTAACAGGATGAAAACTGCATTGTAAAAGGTCACATTGTCAGCCCCGAATGTATTCAACATAGGGCGACAGATTTTAGACATAGTTGTAATTGCCGATGAATGTCTAGACAACAGAATTCGTTTAAATCTCAAGGATGTAATGTAAACGAAATTTTGCAAAAAATTATGGCCACATCAATTGGGATTTTTATTTTAGTTGTTGAGATGTGGTTTTCAAATTGGTGTGAGTGGACAGTACAGTGTGTTCCCATTGTGCGATTATCTGTTTTGATCAGCACACCCTGTGTGTTTAAAAAAAGTTCGTGCAACCTGCATCGATGTGACTTTCCCCTCTTTGAGTGGTCATGCAAGCTCTGAGTAAAAGGTCGTGTGTGCAACAGGGGAAAGGGGACAGTTATCAAATTTCTCAATGGGCAAAGGAACACAGACAATCTACTCATATCTCATATTCTTTTTGCAGATGACACTATTTTTGTGAGCACTTATGCAATTTGTGAAGCTTGTTTCTATGTTTTGAATCCATGTCAAGGTTGAAAATCAATTGACAAAATCAGAATTAGTTCCAGTTGATGATGTTTATTAAGGATATAAATAATTAAATCTACATCTTCCCATTAGCTTAAACTTTTAAGACAAGTGGTGATTTCACATAATATCAAAGTAGAGGTCCTAAGTTCGAACCCTGACTCTACACTTCACCCCATTAATTAAATATTCTACGTGTTAGACCCACTTGCTATAGGGGAGTCTGGCCCACACTACTCTAATATGTCATTGAAGAAAGTGGGCAATAAAGAAGGAAAAAGAATGCATAACATGGTACAAGGTATATACCTGCAAAATGGAGAGCCTTCCAAAATTCTTTCTGAATCTTCCTTAATAAACTTCACCAAGTCAAGGCTGAATCTCAATCCTGAGAAATTACACTCTGAGGGAAAGGCAAATAGGCTATACGCACCACCTGCAATAGGTAAAGTACATAGTGAGATAGTGTCAAAGACTCCAAACAAGACCAAAACAATAATAAAATACACTCGTAGCTTAGCTTTTTTAAGTGCAAAAAGGTAATTGTGGTTGCAAATTATTTAAAATTATCAGAAAAGGTAGAAGACTTTTGAAATCTGAGAGAAGAAGCTAGGGCTGAAGAGAATCCTGACTTGTTAGAGAGATAGTTGCTCATGGGTTGGCTGCAAATGGTAAATAAAGTGGCAAATAGCACGGCTTATTTCAGAAAGGGCAGATATTAAGGAAAGAAGAGAAATTAGATAAACTAGAAAGAAATTAGATTAACAAGAAAGTCTTTGAAACTAAAGATCAGATGGAAAGATAAATAAACCATCAGATTCTGCAAATCACATATAATTCTCAAAGAACTACAACGTAGATAAATCATATTGGAGGAAATTATGAGAGAGAGAGATAGACAAATGAAATTATTACCAAAATGATCAGTGAAATAAAAAATTCAAGAATTTAGTGAGGCACAAGCTAAAATCCTTGAAAGCTAATGCATAGCCAGTTTTATGCAAGTCATCAAAGTTCCAAGCTCGTGCAACAAGAGCACATTATGATTTCGATATCTAGAATTGCCTTAAGAAGCAAAATATTCATCACTACATCAATAATTTAACATCCATTTAAGACCATTAAAATCATGATCACCTTGTAATAATCTATGCCGATGGCTTCTATAAAATTTTTAGTAAGATGTGAGATGGAACAACACTAGATGTGTCCTTTATTAACCTTCGAGTTACCTGTTGGCTCTTTTTCAAAGAATCTTGCTTCATTTCTCCTTTGTATTTGGTGCTGGGATACCTTGACAGACATTAGATTGCCCCTAGATACTTCATGGTCCAAAGACTCTTCAATATCTATTGCAAAGGCTGCACTACCTTGACTGAGAGCATATCTAAAATTTTGATAAGGATTATACAGCCATGGAATATAGTAGAAAAAATAGTAGTATGAGATCATTCAGAAACTATGGCATGTCTATTAAAAACTTCATCTACAAAATCAAGGTTTTATGCAACAGCAAAGGCATTGCAAAAAGATAAACATGAGAGCAATCACCAGATTAGCACTATATCCCAAGGTAATATGCATACATGAGAATATCATGCTCTTAACATCATTCAGTGGCGAGTCAAGTGAGTTGTCTAGGTTCACTTCAGCTTTAAACATCAACTTCATGATTCTTGATATGTTTAACATGCTACAACTTTTAACATTGCACCACCTAAACTTCTAACAAAATAGGCGCGTAAAATGTAATTCCCTTTCATTTCAGAACAAAAACTCTATATACAGTAACTTTTGCGTACTCATTGCGCATTCCACAGATATGATTGGCTGCATTATCTTTTTGAATATAAAATAATTGCTTTGGCCAATCACATCAGTGGAGTGTACAACGAGTAAGCAAAAGTGACTACATGTAGCATAGCTCATTTCAAAATTCCTAACATACAAATACACATGCATAAGAATGGATTTTATACATATACACATAGATTTGTTTGTATATTTGACATATATAATAATAATAATTTTTTTATAATAATAATAATAATAATTTTTTTATAATAATAATAACAACAACAATAATAATAATGTCTGTCAATTTGGTACCTTTGAAACAAATTCCTCCTTCACATGAATGCATCAAGGACCACTTCAAAAATAAACAAAATATATGAGCTCTTACTGAGCTAAGATTCTACCTACTTATACGTGGATCAGCTCGTTTGCAGCTCAAGAAAACAGCACATTAGTCAACGTATTTACTTTAGAAGGAGAAACTCATGCCTCAGCTTTTCCATTTCGATTCACCCACACAAAGCAACGTAAAACTTGGGTTCCTGCTATCAGTGTCTGTAAAACTTGAGAACTAGTGGTTTTGTAACTGACTTCACATTTTTGTTTCTACAAGTAGCCAATCATATATTGCCAACAGCTTATAATATCAGCTTGTGGTGGCTCAGAGTAGCAGTCACCCTCCTAGTAGAGGCTACCACATTAAGCAACATGAAAAGCATAACTATACATAAAATACTCAAAATGATCAAAAAGAGTGCTTAGCCCCATCCAATAATAGGATGATCAAGAAAGCTTAAATAGTAGGATACTCTCTTATCCCAAGTACACTATTGTGATTTTCCATCGTGTACATAAAACAGCTCTGGTCGCTCCATGGAAATGCCTCCCCAACTAGCTTTAATGCTGCAGTTGCCCCAGAAGTGAATATGCATTTGTAGTCTTTTGGGGATGCATTGAAATAATCAAGGACCTGTTGGGCACTCACACATGACTGTCAACAACTCGTGGAAAATCTAAAACTTGGAACAAAGTATCAGTTGCATACAAACGAAAGATGGAAACATAATATCAGTCACCACCAATAATTAAGAACATTGAGAACCATAAGTAATGTCTGCAGATAACTTCAAAAATGAACTTTGAGAAAAAAAAAATTAAGATCCTTTATAATAAAGCAGAGACAAAGGTGGAACCTGATATTCCCAAAACCTTATGTACACGCATCACAAGCTCCTAAAGATAACATATGGTACCTGCTGTCGGGCTTCCCTCACAATGTCACAAGTAGCAAAGCTGGAGTCACTTTGGCTATCTAGGTTTAGATTAAGGCATCTCACTTGATGTAAGCAATCATAAAGATTCAAATATACAAATATACCTTCCCTCTAAAAATAGGATAGTTCATAACATCGAAAAGTAATGAAGAAGGGGAAAAGTGTAACATCCAGACCCAATTTTTTTGGCTTTATAAGTTTGGAGCACGGGCCCAATCTTTTTAGGCTTTATTATTTGAGGATCTAGTATTGAGGAGATAGGATTGGATACAAAATTATGGATCTAGATTCAAAATGGAGTAGGTTCAGCCCATTAGGCCCATATATGGATGGATAAGCCCAAGTATTTTCTAGCCAAAGCCCATCTGATTTTTGGCTGTTAAATTTGTGAAAAGTGGAAACCAGCCCCATTTATGACTCCTAAATGGATCCTAAGAATAGAACTCCTAACCATTAGGATTATTAGAACCCCTATCCAAAACAAACTGAGTTAAATTCGTACAGCCCTATTATTAGGTTTTTCATGTCTCCTTAAAAGGACAGTATGGCCTGAAAACTAGAAAAAACAGAGGCTGCTGTGAGTCTGGAAAGTTTTTATAACAATCCCATGTGACGTTCTTCAAGAAAACCAATCCCTAACCCTCGATAACTGCTGCAATTTCAGGAGATTGAAAAAAGAACCAGCCTCACCCTATCAAGTCCAACCCTTTTCCAGCAACTTCAAGTAGGCAATTATTGATGCATTTGTTATCAATAGAACCAGAGAGGTAAGTAGCATAATCATACCCTTACATGTATGGCAAATAATGTTTTTTAGGCAAATAATGTTTTTTAAGTATTATGTATGTACGGCCTTTTATTGAAAGCTCCTTTTTACGTACCCAGTTATGATATGATAGAAGTGAGTTCCAATGTCTTGTTATTTTATGTTTTACATGCATTGTGATATGTTTCATTTAGGATTACAATAAGCTATGTCATTATGTATTCTATATGCATCATGGTAAGAAATATAAAAAACAAGTTATGAAAAAACTTTTAAGATTGGCCACAAGAGATTCATGGTACCAATGCAAGTATGGGCGGATGTGCAAGCCACAGACCTAAGCATGGTCCACCATAGTATGTTATGATAAAATAAGCAATTACCCTTGTGGCCACAGGCAGTGGATTCCGTGCACAACCTTACACAAGGGGGTTAAGGTGTGCTGACCATTAAAGAAAAGGAAATTTAATGAGTTGTGCATGGTACATGTCTGTTTATGTTAGTATAAGTATTAAGTATGCACGCTTTTTAGTAGGTCAGTTGTGTTATACATGTGTACTTGTGTCTGAGTTTTTCTTTTATATGTTAGTTTGCTAATTTGTTTAATTATATCTTGCCTTTAACTACATGTAAGACAGTTATACCACATATAAAACCACTTCGTTCTTGGACAGCATGAACAAAATCTAACACTGAAATAACAAAAATCTCACTTCTGTAGTCAATGTACCAATATGCTATCATAATATCATACTTGTAAGTTAGAAATCCAACATGAACAAGCCTTTATCCAGACTCCAAAAGCTGTAAACTGTGAAGATAAACAAAGTGACAGTATCTGTCCACTTGTGTTTCCTTGACAAAATTCAGCCTCTTGCACAATCTAGGCTTAGGTTTCTGTGTTTTGACATATAAAAACAATGAGGAATAGGTTAAGTGTGTAAAAGATAGGAAATTTCGAGTTCTAAGGTGATTGCTTTAGAAAACTTACCTCGGATTCACTTAGAGGTTGCACAAAGAGTTGCAGCCCCTAGGGATTATCACACTAAGAAAAGGTGCTGTAGGAGTGCCAAAAAAAGGACAAAAAACGTAGGGTTATCACACTGATTTAATTGCTGGAAGGCAGGCAGTGACTTTTGCTCTAGATTTGCTATTCATACGTAACCACTCAAAAATTTAAATTTAAGTAAAACTCACGTAAATCACCAAAGGGAGACCAACAAATAGGATTTATATTAAGGTGGGAGAAGGGCTGCGATTTTATGAAAATCTTTTGAGTTTTAGGGACTGAAAAGGAGCAGCATCAATGGAGAGTTACGGCTGAGTTGAAATAAAGAGATATAGGTTCCTTTTCATAAGAAAAGTTATGGTTTTCCAGGGCTATATTAGGGCTGACGAAAATAGGGGTTTTAGGGCTTCCAGGAAGTTTCCTTTGATGATTTTAATGAAGAATTTTAGATCTAAAGAATTCCAATTTAAGGAAGTTTCTTCCTCCTACAACAGTGCAAATAAAAATCAACTCCTTTCTGGTGAGCTTTTCTTTAAAACAGTTAAACAGCAACTGAAATTCAGAAAATTGAGACAAGATTCAAAATTATTTGAACCAGAAAAATAGGAACACTAATTTCAAAATCCTAGGTGCTCAGTTACGACACTAACCCTGCGGAAGGGGGTGTTACAATCTTCCATTCCTTACAAATGGCAGTTCCAATATAACAAAAATGTCACTTTCAAGCATCTCTCACCCATTGCCTTCAAACATTTATTATCCTAATATCGCTTGATATAAATAAATTCTTTAGATTCTAAACTAGAAAATATGTATGTCATTTCTATTGCCCATACACTACTTTTTGACAAGAACATCCCCACAACTTGATTACATTTGTGTACTTCTTTTTTTAATTATCGGAGTTCATTCCTTAAAACCAAGTAATCTGATTTAACCACCAATGAGCACCGAATTTTTTTTATAAGTAAAAGTAAAATTTTATTAATAGCAAAAGGCATAGCCCAAGTACACAGGGAGTAAAGTATTGTAAAAAAATCTCTTCAGCTCATCCAAAGAACGCTCCATGTCTTCAAAGCACCTCTTGTTTCTCTCCATCCACAAACACCACATAATACAATGAGGGATCATTCTCCACACAGCAACAATATGGACATTTCCCCTAACACCTGTCCAGCACTTAAAAATATCCATAACTCTTCCAGGCATAACCCATGCCACCCCGGTCTGATTAAGGATCTCATTCCATAAAAACCAGGCCACTTTACAATGTAGCAAAAGATGCTCCACTGATTCCCCAGTCTTTCTTGCAAAAAAAGTACCAATCTATAATGATAAGACCATGTTTCCTCAAATTATCAAAGGTGAGAATTCTCCCAAGAGATGCAGTCCAAATAAAGAAAGCAATCTTAAGAGGTCCCTTGTAGTTCCAAATAGCCTTCCAAGGAAAACAATGATCATTAGAAAATTCTGAGAGAACCTTATAGAAGGAATGCACCTAGAACTTTTTATTTCTACCAGGATTCCAAATCATCCTATCCTCCAACACGTTGTCAAATGACATAGCATGCAACAAGTCAAAGAAATCAGCAAACATATCCAATTCCCAATATTGAGTGGCTCTCGAAAAACTAACATTCCACTGGACATAACCATTAGAAAACACCAATAAATCAGCCACAACAGCCTCTTTGTCACTAGAAATTTGGTAGACCAGGGGAAAAACCTGCTTTAGAGCCCTTTCACCCCACCAGACATAATGCCAAAAATAAACACCATGACCACTTCCAGTTGCAAATCTGAAAAACTTGGAGAATCTCTCCGATCCAGATCAAATATTTTTCCACAACCTCACACCATATGTCCCCCTAACTTCATTAGAACACCACAACCCCCCCCCCCCAAAACACCCCACCACACAT
>QGSO01000468.1:142254-190202 GCA_011037825.1 Carya cathayensis | reverse complement strand
GAATCTATGAATTCTCCTCCTCCCAACCCCCCCCCCCCCCCCCCCCCTCCCCCCTAATTCCCTATGATATCTCCACAACCATTTCCCCAAAAGAGCTTTGTTGAATACCCTCAAATTATGCATCCCCAATCCACCACAAGGTATCGGTGAGCACCGAAAATTGTTCTTAAACTTTTTCCAAACCCATAAAGCAATCAGTACAATCAATTATTCTGACTCAAATGGAACTTTCTCTTGCCCTTCGAAAATACCTACTTCATTTTCATATTCAAATGAACCTCTCCCTCCCTCCCTCTAAAAAGGAATTTGGGAATGAGGTTTTATGTTCAAGATCCACCAAGTGCTTGCATAACTTACCAATAAATACAATAGGGAATTAAACAGGAGATAAAGGAGAAAGAGTACGACACCACTATTCTTTTCAAACTAACTCAAAAGTCTCCATGGAACCTAGATTTAAATCAAAAGTGCATCATAAGTCAAAGGCTCGACCCAACAACCCTTTTTTTCCTTTGATTGGCACCAGGTGTCCGAGAACAGCATCCCAACTAATCCCAGGGGTGCATAAACCCTCGGCAAGGAGTTTTCCACAAGTACACCTCGGGTAATTCAAGGAGAAAATTCCCCCCAGTCCGATCACCCCTAAAGATTATTTGCACCCAAGGAGATTTGAACATTAGACCTGGGAGGGAGCATACCCTCAAGCCCAAGGCCTTTACCACTTAAGCCAACCCCTAGGGGTTAAACATTTAATTTAAACATTTGTGACTCTAGCAATTTAAGCCAACATTATGAGTTTTAAATCACTAGCTGTATTAAAAGCTTATGCTAATGGAAAAAAATAAACTAAATTCTTTAAGTTATATTTTAGCAATGAGTAAACCAAGCAGATTTGTATTCAAATATGAGATTTGGCTAAGAAATAGATTAACGAATAATGTCAGTCCGAAAAAGAAAATTTACTAATTAAAGACATCCATAGCTTTGATAATGTTTTAACATGGGTAGTTCACTTGCCCTTTTAATTCCCCAAAGTTGACACTAGTCATTTTCCTGAATATGCTCAGCTTAAACCTAAAATATGCTGCACGTCTGATGGAACTAATCTTATAGGCATTAGAATATTCCTTAGAAAGTGAGCCTGTCCACCACAGTATTTAAATTGAACACACTACTCTCTATATTAGGCATCCTATAATCAACATTTTCAAAATACTTTTATGCGCTAAAGGAAGCTCAAGCTTTGGCACCTTATGCTTGGATTAATAATTTGGGGAAGAATGGATTCCAATCTAAAGTTCATGTGAATCATTTAGAATGTACGATCTGTTTTATCTTTGTAAGAAAAATGGATGATTTGAAATCTATTAATATTTGCATTTAAAATTACCAAAAGCAAATAGTCACCCTAAATCCATTTCTCAAAAGAGTTAGTCCTACGTCGTTTTCAAATGATATTTATAACCCTGACAAGAGCAATGTGTTCATGTGTAGCGTAGCAGCGAATGTGGATTATTCCGTTCTTTATGTGATTTTATCATTCAGGTTACTTATAGTAGGAACTGACGCACCACCTTTAAAAAAATTAAAAAAACACTCAAGCCCCTCCAATCCATACCATGATTTCCTAATCCAGCCTTCCTTCCAACTGATACGAGTTAGCCCATCAAATCCCAACAACCCAAATAATTCCAATGGTAACTGAAACGCTTAAATAGGATACGAGGATTTCCATAAACATTGGTGGCGAGATCTTTAAAGACTGCCTCCATCTGCAACTCAGAGTACAGAGTAGCCCCAGCATGATCCAAGTATACAAGACCTACCATCCAAAAATTCAAACCAAAAGAATCGAAATAAACAAACAAGATACTCAACCACTACTAATCGAGCTAAGTTTATAGTTTCTTGAGAGAAAGACTAACCAAAACAAACAAACAGACAGTGAAACTTTGAAAAGAATTGAGTTCCTTGTAATCGAGAAAAAGAAAATCTGACCATTTAATCTTTTGAACTCAGTAGCTCGGATTTCGTCGATAGTCTTGGGACCGTTTGGGTATCCGTAATCCGCACCGAATTCATTGAGAAATTCTTCCTTGTCTGGATCCATGTGCTTCAGATTTTCTGCGCGGGAGAGACAGACAGCAAGAGAGACAGGAAGCAAAGTTTGAAGAGAATTATATTCTAAGCCGTCTTATAGAAAATTCTACCGCCGTTAGATAGTACAAGTTATGTGATTTATCATTCTTTTTCTTCTAATTAAAAATAATATATATTTAAAAATAATTCTAATCATTATCCTCGTATATCATACATAACATTTTTTTATTTTTTTATTCTTTTCTTTTACCAAATGTTTAATATATAAATAATAAGTAAAAAAATTCAATTAGTTTAAGGATGTGTTTGGCCATTAGAAATTTTCATCTTAAAAACAAAATTCTCATCTCATCATTACAACTTTCTTAAATTCCTATACAAAATATAATAAATAATTTAACTTTTTCTTAACTTTTTCAAATATCAAAACAATAATAATATTAAAATATAATATTTTAATATAATATTTTAATATTTTATCTTAAAACTCAAAATTCTCATCTGAGAATTTTTAGTAGCCAAGCACAACCTAAGAATAATAATTTAAAAAAATTATAAAAAAAAAAGCAGTGAGTGAAAATAATGAATAACAAAACTCTATATTTAAATAAAAATAATAAATCACATATTAATTAAGTTGAGATATATATTATATTTATAACATTTTTTTTCTTAAACCTAGTTAGGATAACAAATTCCTCTTGAGTCATCTCATCTCAAAATTCAAAGATTCCAAACACTATAAACATAAAAAATTTCAATCTCAAATATTTAATTTTTTCATCTAATCATTACAACTTTTCTAAACATCCAAACAAAATAAAAAATTAATAATTAAAATTTTTAAATCTCAAACAAAATTTATATTAAAAAAGTATATTCTATCAATAATTTAATTTTATAATATTTTTATTCAACTTTTTCTTTCATTTTTTTTTTAAATGTAATACCCTTATGCCATTTCATTATAATAGCGATGAGATACAAGGAGGGACTTCCTCCATGGTTACAATGAAATCAGAAATGGAAAGAGTATCTTTTGCAAGTAAATTGGTTATAGTGTTGCCATTTCTCCTAATATGAGAAACATCTCACTTTGCAAAATATTTAAGACATGACCTTACTTCACTCATAAACATGCTGGAGCTACTCCAAACTTCCTTATCTTCTTGTAAGGCCTTTGTTACTTGCAATGAGTCCCCCTCGATGACAATCTTTTGCGGTACGAGATCCAAAGCCAAATGAATAGCTACAAGAGCTCCTTATGATTCAGCCAATAGAGGGTTAGGTAAAAATTGTTTCTTATGTCTCATGGTGGCTATGATCTAACCCTTACAGTCTCTTATTGCTACTCCTATGCCAATCAATCCATTTGACTTATCCACAACACCATCCCAATTAATTTTAAACTAGGTCGATGGGAGAGCCTTACAAACATCACTTGAGGAACAACCCTGGGTACCTCTGCTATTGTTCTGAGACAGCAACTCCCCTTTAGCCATCATGTCCAATATTATTCTTGTTTCTCGAACAATGACATTTGGATTAGAGAATTTTTTGTTAAGGATAAAGGAATTCCTTCTCCACCACAGCTTTCTAGCTACTACAACAAACTCTTGTAATTCCACTGCAGTTAGAGCCATAGATAACATTGATCCCATAGGTGATTGAGAAAAGGTGTATTTCTGAAACTTTTTTAACATTGACCCCATACATCCATTGCTGTCTCACAGCTCCACAAGGCATGAAGGACACTTTCTTTCTCCCTGCAGCACATAGGGCATAGTGGATCACTCACCACTTTTCTTTTAAATAGGTTGGACTGAGTGGGGAGAGCTTTTTGACAAGCTCTTCGTAGGAAGACTTTATTCCCAGGGGTGACATGGAGCTACCATATTTTTTTCCAAACCTCTTTGAATTTGTTGCTTGTTGCTTGTTGAGGCTTGGCCCTTAGCTTGCACCTCCCTTGTTTTCTCCATGTGTTATGCACTCCTTACTGAGAAAAAACCATCTTTGTTCAATACCATATAATTATGTCCACAGTATTCATAGTGCTAATGGGTGTTTTTGGGATCGAGTTAGCCTCCCCCTCCTAAAAAATGTCTTGAACTAAAACTGTCTTCCATCTCTTCATGGCAGAGTCAATAAGTTCTGCAACTGTTGCATTACCATCTAGCACCTTTATTGGACTTGTGACCTTGCTAGGATTAGAGTGGTATAGCCATTTATCTTTCCATATAAGTATGTTGGCGCATGTACCCAACCTCCAAAAAGAACCTGCCTCGACTACATGTTTGGTAGCAAGAAGGCTTCTCCACACAAAGGAGAGCTTGGATCCCACTTTGGCTATTTGGAAACTCAAGTTAGGAAAGTACTTGGCCTTTCGAAATCTAGCAGCTAGAGAATTAGGGTCTTGAATTAGTCTCCAACATTGCTTGGAGAGCATTGCTTTATTAAAACATTCAAGATTCCTAAATCCCAAATCCCTAGCTAATTTGGCTTGCCCCATTCTTTTCCAAGAAATCCAATGTATTTTGTGCTCCTTCTCTTGCTGACCCTACCAAAAGTTATGGATGGCATTGTTTATGGACTGTAATAATGTGATAGGCAGCTTGAACACACTCATTGTGTAGGTTGGGAGGGCTTGGATCCACCCATTTGCTACAAAACCCCAACTTGTAAAAGACAACTCTTAGAAAACTCCATTCCACCCTATTATAGGCTTTGCTCATGTCTATAACTTTAAGGCCATGTAACCCTCTTTGCCTGCCATTTTACACTTCATTGTATGCAAGGCCTCAAAAGCCACATTATATTATCAGAAATTAGCCTATTGAGAACAAAAGCTGATTGGGAGGGTGAGATAAGGGAGCACCTTCTTTAATCGATTTTCTAAAACTTTATAAATGAGTTTATAGAGTGAATTCTATCACTATTGTAGGTGCTTTCTTTTTTGGAATAAGTGCAATATAGGTGCTGTTAATGTCTCCCATACTACCGTTTGAGTTTAACACATTCAGCACAGCTTCACAAACTTGGGGCCCAACTATTGACCAATGCTTTTGATAGAAAATTACACGGAATCCATTTGGTCCTAGAGAAATTAGGTCATTCATATGGAAAAGAGCTTCTTCAACCTTCTATTGGCAATATGGTTTAGTCAGCATTTCATTATGTGAGGCTATCACTTTAGCCTCCGAAGAGGCAATGCAGTCTATGGGATTATTGGGATTTGAGGAGGAGAACAGATCTGTAAAGTACGCATGGAATAAATCACTAATTGCCTCTCTTGAGCTTGTTACTTGTTCATGATTGTCAACTAGTTTCTTAATCACATTTGTTTTTCTCCTATTGAATCACTCAAAAATGAGTAGCACAAAGGCTATCCTAAGTGCAGGAGGATGTTGCGTAATAATTAGGAATAAATTCCTAAATCGTCTTCTCAGGGAAAGTTACTTAAAATCAAACTCGTTGAAAATGGTGAAAATATTTACAAAAAGAAAATAAAAATGATGTTATGTGCAATGGATGGAAGAGTGCAACAAGAATGAAAAAAGGGCACTAGTTATGGACTAGATTCATATTTTTAGATTTTTGAGTATCGAAATGAAATGTAAAAGACTAACAAATTGAAATTAACAATCAAAGAATCAACTAAACTGAACAATCTTAATTAATCTAAAAATTAAACAATAAAATTGAAATTATTTAAGTCCTAATTAAACTTTAATCAATCTAATATACAATAGAACTAAGAGATTAATAAAACTAAACTAAGAATTAAACTATATTAGAAAGTAATTGACAAAATACGAACTGAAAATTGAAAAGCCCCAAAATCAAGATTCTAGAGTTCATCCTTATATTCAAATCACAAATTCTCAAAATTAATCCATATCAATTGTAATTACTATTAAATGAAAACTTAAAGAAGCGAGAAAAATAAATAACGTGAAGTAAATAAATAGCAAATAAATTGCCCAAACTTCTAAATCAAAAATCTCCAAAATATTCCATAAACTTTAAACTAAAATTAAATAAATAGTAGAGAATGAAAAGATCAAGCCAATTGAATGAAGATGGAGGTTGAAAGCAATGGAGGAAGCTAGACTGTAGTAACAATTGGACCCCTCAAGGAGCTCTTCAATGCGTTGCAGTATAGATCCAAACACCTATATTCCCATATGTTTGAAAACGAAAATTTGTCCAAGAGAAATATGTATGTCGCGTGAATCAATTAATGCCCAAGAGAGAAAATTCATCCCCCAGTCTGTGTGGCACTGAGTGAATGGAAGGGAAAAAAAATAAATTATAAGGGCCCTTCTAATATATTCTCCCCCCCCCCAGAGAAATAAGTGTGCAGCTCCCTTTTGAATACGACAGAAAAAAAATTCCGTGTAAAGTCAAAGCTCTTCCCTTAGAATCTTGGTTGCCGTGTGTCTCTTCTCATTTAATGTACGTGAATAGGTATTCAATTCCCCAATTCAAAAGTCTTCATGTTGGTCAATGTCTTTTTTTCATTTATTAACCTATATATAAAAAAAATTAAAAATAAGAATTAGAAATAAAATAAAATAAAATAAAAATAAAGAATAGAATATTAAAAATATATTATGCATGTAAAAAAATATTGTTTAATTAAATCACAAGTTATAAAATTAAACATAAATTCATGCAATTAATCAATTTAAATCACAATTCAGATTTATGCATCTTAATCATTTTTTCATCTAAAACCAATAATAATGTAATGAAAGAATTAAAATATATTGGTTCTAAATGTATAAAAATTAAGCAATATTTCAGCTCAATGACCTGTGTTCCTTTTCTGCAGTTTAGGTGCCATCTGATCATTGATCACCTTTTTTGAGTTTTTAAAGGTCTGTTTGCTCCATTGGGATAGCTTCTATTTACAGTGTTTCAGACCCTCTAAGGTGAATTGCATTTTATTGCCTACCAATCTAGGTATTTTCCATGCTGCTTCCACTGTTTTAAAACAATCATCATTTAGTGACCAACTGGCTTCAAATCTAAAAGGCTTAATATTTCTGTTGTCAGTGATTTGTAGTTGATCCAAGGTAATCCAAATGGGATTATGGTTTGAATTAAGGGTAGGGTGGGTGAGGAACTTTGACTCATTATACAAATCTAACCAGACATTATTGTAGAAGGCCCTATCAAGCCTTTCTTTAGTGAAAGCCTCCCCTTGCCTGCCATTTGTCTAGGTGAATTTGCTTCCTGAGTAAGCCATGTCACTGAGCCCACATCTATGCACAGCTTCTCTAAAGACCTCAATTTGCTTATAAGGTCTTGAAGGCCTCCCACTTTTTCCTACATAGCTCAAAATTTCATTAAAATCACCTATACACAGCCAACCTGTTGCTGTAGTAGGTGTCAATACTTGTAACAGTTGCCAACTTTCATGTCTTTTTGTTGTGTTTACATTTCCTTAGAAGCCAATTAGATGCCAGATAACACCCTCATTCAAACCCTTAACTAAAAGTGAGACGTGGGACTGAGTATAAGATAGGACCTCTGCCTCTATTCAATGCAAGGCCTCCACTAAAGCCTTTCGAGTTGACCACAAAATTATATTCATAATTCAAAAACCTTTTCAGATTTCATTTTTGTTACCATTAAGAAAACAAAGGTTGGGGACTAATTTTGCACCATAAGATGCAAATTATTCACTGTTTGAAGGTTCTCAAGCTCTTAGTAGTTTCAATTTAAACAACTTATAGCATTGGGTGGGGCTGTACACCAGCCATCACGCCACCATTACTATTTGAAGATAGAGCAAATATCTTCTTAATCTTTGGTTTCTTAGTGACCTATGTTGCAGTTTTTGTTGTCAGTTGGGCCACCTTCCTTTTGAGACCATTTGGGCTATTTTCTTTTTTCTCCTCTAGACCAAATAAAAGGCTTTCAAAACTTTTGTCCCTTGCTTTCCTCTTCCAAGTAGCTTTTTTCTTAATTTTTTCCAAGACTTAGACCTGGTCTGAGACAAAGTGGGCCAAAGATGAGGCATGGGCACTTAGATCATAGTTTCTCTCGAGGCCCAGGGTTGTTTTTTGGTCCATACTGTGCCTTTTAGGTTTGAGGTTTGGCTCCTCTGAGTTCTCAATTCCTTACATCAGACCTGCACCTGCAGCTTTAAAGTTGTTCTCAGAATTCTCCAAAAGTGGTTCCCTTCCATTGTCCTTAAAAAGATCCTTGGTAACCTCTACAAATTGATGAGTAGAAAATAAATTTTCAGTTGCCATTCTGGTTCCTGCTGTGTCACCATCAGGCAAGCTAGTATCCTGACGTTTCATCATTGACTCAGGTTTGCTGTTTGTGGCTTCATCCTTGATCTCCCCCTTCTCCCTCCATGGTCGTTCCTCTTCATGTTGATGGCAAGCTTCATCTCCATACTTCTTTCTTGTGAAAACATTTTCTTTAACTACTAAAGCACACAGCCAAATTCCATATTGCAGCTTACTATTGCTTGTTGAAGCAGTAGAACACCCCTTCTGAGCATGTTTTATGAAAAGCCTTTGAAATGTCCACTTCCACCCTCATCCTTAAAAACTTCCCCAAGCCTATACTCTTCTCATCTACTTGGAAAGTTATCGCTCTCCCAATGTTTTCAGCAATCTGTGTTCCAACTTCATATGTCATGCTTGCAAATGGCATGTTGTAGGCCTACACTCAGAATTCTTCTGTGGTGAAAGGGACTTTGTTGATGGACTTGTGACTTTCAAAAGTTTGGAGACATAGTAACCATCTATCAAAGGACCATTGTCTACCATTGAACACCTACTGGAGGTCATGTTCATGATTAAACTCTATCATATATTTATTGGCTCCAACTTCTGAGAATTGGATGCAGCTCTTGCATCTTCACACTTTGTACATAGTTGTCTCGAAGGCTTCTCTATTAATTGGTCTTTTTGCAATGATCATTACCAGTAAACAGAATTTGCCATGTTGCATAATTTTCTCTGTAGAGTTGGGTGGTAGAATCACTACCACTTTTTCCTTCTTAGTAAGACTGAGACCTTCCCACTATCTTGCTAAATCCTCCTCCATATTACCTTTTCAAACCAGCCAAGTTAGTTTAAGAGACACAACTCTTTCTAGAGAGAAAACACCTCACCCTATAAGGAGAGGACCGAGTCTCTTCTTTCATTTTCTTAAAACTTGATCAAATAAATTAACTCAAACATTTTAATGAACTGTCCACACCTGCCACACTGGAAGAGTAAAATAACCAAAAGGACCAAGGAAAAGAATTGAAAGGCATTGAGCTTTGCTTCCCTTCACCGGTATTTCTCTGCTTCCCATGACCTCCTTCTGTTTTCCTGGAGGGGTTAAGGTATGAGGTTGCTGAGAAGCACTACAGGATGGTTGATGTTGTATTATGTTTGGGGACAAGGTAAGAGATCGTTGTAGTGAATCATCTTTCTTTCTTGTGTTTTTTGAGAAATACATAAATCTTATTATCAGTTCTTTTGTTTAAATGTTCGGCAAAGTGCAAACTGAATATAAAGGCCCTTGGGATTTCTAATTTTCTTCCATTCATGCTTTCTTTGATAGACTTTGCATAATTTCTCCTTGGAGTTTGCAAATAACTCCAGCACCACCTTCCTCTTAAATCACTCCATGGTTGATCTATTTCTTTTTGTCATGATGTGCATACCTTGCACTCAGCGGCAATATTGTTGAAGCTGAAATCCACAAATGTTGTGGGATGAAATAACAAAAGAAAAGATCTAAACCCAAGATTACAGGGTTAGAGGTTGTTTGGAAGAGGTTTTGTCTCATTTTATTTTATTTCATTCTTAAATATTATTTAAATATAAATATTTTTCAATTTCAAATATTTAATTTTTTCATCTAATCATTATAATTTTTCCAAACTTTCAAATTAAATAAAAAAATAATTCATTTTTTTAAAATCTCCAAATAAATATAATATTAAAAAGTTATATTCTAACAATATTTTAATTTTATAATATTTTTATTTACTTTTTCTATTTCCTTTTTTAAAATCTAATAAAACAATATTCAAATAATTTCATTACTATTTAAAAATTATTTATTTATTATTCCTAAAATTTTCATTTCGCCTCATTTTCTAAACATTCTCTGAAATAAATGGATGTGAGAAGGTTTTCTGATGAAAAGAAATGTGAATGCGCATTTGGACAATCCACACCAGCCCACGTTGACCACGTCAGCCCACACGTTGACCAGTGTGGCCGAAGTGTTCAAACAAGGGCTTCTTGCTAGTTCTAAAAAAGACTAGTCTGTAAAACTGTGACTATTGCTTACTACTGAAATGACAATGATTCCCTCTAATTCTAGTTTTTGTTTATAAAATGATATTATGCCATCTAGATTTGTCTCCTATGTTTGACCGAAGTATATTTTATTTTATTTTTTAATAAAATATTTTTAAAAAAATTACCACTAGTGATTTGTGTATTTTAAAATGTTTGCCAAAAAAAAAAAAGGTTTATTGCACTAAGGGCATGCCAAGCAGCAATAGTTTGGTGGCATAGTATAATTGTCAAATATTATAATACAAAAGAGAAAAAAAATCAGATTTTTGGACCAAAAAATTGGTCCCCACCCATTATGCACAAAAGGAATGTTGTCTTAACTAATAGTTATTTACATTTCATTAGATGACACTATGGTGTCACTGTTGAAGAGAAGACAGTGGTTGTTGGTGGTATACTATAGTTTGTTGGCTTGAAATGTTTGTAGAAGAGACCAACCTCCTCATCCTCAAATTTTTCAATTAGGAAAAGCGAAAATATAGTGAAGAAAAGGGCATCTATTGGCCAAAGCACTGATGGCCATAGTTCTTAGTGCGCACATATGACAACACAAGGAAACATCAATGATAGTGAGATGAGATGGGTTAAATTTAGGTTTCGTTTAGATGTTGAGTTGAGTTGAGTTTTTTTATAAATAGTAGTGAGTTAAGATGATAGAGTGGGTTTTTTGGGGCTCATCTAATATGAGTTTAGATGTATTTATGGAAAGTTAAAAAAAGTTGCGGGTTTCACGTGTAAAGAGGTGTTGAGTTAAAAAGGTTGTGGGTCCTATGTGTAATGAGGTTTTGAGATTAGGTGAGTTTAGTAATTTGAAAGTTGGGTGTTTGGATGTTAGACTTAGCTTAAAATTAAATTAAGATGAGTTGATCTCAGTTCAGTTCAAGTTCCAAATAGGGCCTTAATATCTCTTGGGATGATGAATCCACTGGTAAGCTGTGTGTAAACGTTGAATTTGTCTTGGCGTGATGGCATGTAGTAGTTGGAGAATTGCGTGGTGGAACACGTGTGGACAATAAATTGCTGGAAAGTGATAGAGAGTGCCTCGACTAAACCAGTGAGATCAAACACTAGAAAAACTAGGAGAAAAATCTATAAATAGGATGGTGTCACAAATGGAACAAAGATGAAGAGAGAAGCCAAGACTCCATGCTCCTTTCTAATAGAACATAAAGACTTCCTAATAGAACATAAAGACAAAGAAGATTAGGGACTCCTTTTCATTTTAAAAAGAAGTGGGACTTTTTCTCTCTTCCTTTTTTTATTTTTTTTATTCCTTAAAGTCTCCTCTAATTCTAGTTTGCCCCAATAACAATATCATTCTAACTGAGACATAACAAAATGTTTGAATTACATGAACAAATATACGGCGCCCTCAGCCTTCACTTGGGATTTGATGGTGATTGAACATGTTGGGACATGTAACACAAAACTACATATCCTCCGGTACATGACAATTAATATGTAATACACCTAATGATCTAGTAGTATGCAATAAAAATCACAACGGAAATTTCTTTTAACAACTTAAGCACGGTGGCAAATTAATAAACGCATGGTACCACATAATGAAAATATCCCAAAAGATTTTACTAGCAAATGCACTTCCAAAATAGTTAAGTTTTCTAAAAGACTCCCAAAACATGAAGAGTATCACATCCAAAATATATCATTGAGACAAACATCCATCAAAAGCCCCATGACCAAAGTCCTTCAGTAAGGCCGATCCTACTTGGCCTTGTCCTGATTCAAAACTCTTATCTATTTCTCAAAAAGTTGCAACAACTCGGTGATAAATTGGTCAGCAGCTTCCAACCTCTCCAAAATAGACAGCTCCTGAGAGACCTCGCATCTCTTCGCTTTCCCATTACTATCTTCCTAGGCTCCTGTCACAACTTCTACCATTTCGGGTAAGGGAATGATAGTGGAAATTACAACAGCAAGATTTCGAGAAATTTTAGCAAGTAAATAGTCAACATACCACAAATATCACAAGCATATATAAAAGTAAACCACAAATGAATGCATGGACATGTATATTGACGTAAAACTTTGACATGTGCAACATGGACTCTTTCATAAAACAACTTTTCATCTTTTAAATTCTTAACACATGTTCATACCATTTAAGCTCGATTTTTTGTTCATATCATAACATCATACCATCTCTTTATCATTTCATAGCATGTCATATTGAGACCAAGTCTCATTATTTCATATCATTTCATCCATATCATACCATATCATAATATGTCATATCATCTCATGGCATGTCATACATATCATATCATATCCTATCAACTCATGGTATGTTATACATATCATATCATCTCATGGCATGTCATACATATCATACCATGGAGCTCAAATGCTTTATTCATATGATATAGTTCACATGTTTGGCACCTCATGGCTTCCTTAAGCACCGTGTGTTCTCCGCTAGTTACCGCATCAACTAACGATTCATTTGATCAGGGTGACTACGTCATATCATAAACATATTCATGTATGGCAGTTCACATTTTTTGCCTTCACCGTAATACACACCCACTAGCTTTAGGTACAACCTCACTCTGCTTCCATAAGAACCTTTGGAGGCCCGTTGACTGTATTTCGTCGACATAGGGGTCTCCACTCAACTTTAAACACTCCAGAGTGGACAGAGAGTTCCATTAGGGCATTTTCTCGTCTTACCATTTGGGGTCATGATAGAACATACATTGACTCTTTTCTTTTGAAAACATGGACTCAAATGCATGAGACATGAACTCATGATGAAGCACTTATCTTACTTATGCAACATGCAAAAGCCGAATCATATAGCTCAAACAATAACATGCATCTTGGCTTGAAATTATTAGAAAATGCAATCGATGTCGAATACATGCAAACATAATCATTTCATACTGGCCAACATCAAAACAGAATTTTAAAACCCAAAATGGGCCTTGGCCGATTCATCCAAGCCTTTCAATACATGGATTTTCATCATCAAAACTCATTAACTCATGTTTCTACTTAATCTTTCACCTAAACAAACATGCATAGCACATATATGAGGTAAAACCGAAACCCTTATATAGCATATTTGAAATCTTCTTCAATCAAAGCATCACAAAATATGGCATTTCATAACGTCTAACCAAGAGCCGAATATAACACCATAGAATAACAAGATTCAAACAACAAAGTTCATACAAAGGCTTACACATCATATAAACCAAACACATACATAGAATAAGATGGCAATATTCAAGCAAAATAAACAAATAAAAGTTTACACAATATAAACAAGTGTTATCAAGAGTAGGTTGGAAGTTTAATTACAAGAATTCAACGATAATAATAGCAAAAAGCTGAAATTATAACATAGCATATTAGAAATCAATTACTCAAAACCCTAGATTCCAAAATGTGAGTGAATGTGAGTGTAAAGGTATTTCGAAATCTTTTCCTTTAAACTAAAACCCTAGGGTTGAAACCTTTTAAAGTTCAAAACCCTAGTTTTCTTTCAAAGTAAAAATTGAAACACAAATCCCTCTAAAAACTCGAGTTCACAAGTTCAAAAGACTTAGAACACTTCAGGTTCTATCTTCCTTGAAGAGAAAACCCTAATTTCTAGAGTGAGAGTGTGTGATTTTGTGAGAAAACCTAAAACTGAAAATAAAGAGGTGATTTCTTCAATTTGGCCATGCATGCCTAACATGAAAGAGTGAAAAAGGTCCTTACCTCCAGGTGTTGAGCCCCTACTCGAAATATTGAGTGTGATTTCTTGGTGGTATGCAAAAATGGTGGTGTTTGTGGAAGTATTTGGCTAGTGAGAAAATGAGAGAAAATAGAAACTGGAGAGAGAATGTGTGTGGTGGCCGAAGTATACTTGGGAGACAAAAAGACTTTTGAGCAAAAAAACCTCCCCTATTTCGGCTATCTTTTTATATAGGGTCTCTCCATGTTTTCTCCAATCATTGCAAGAAAGACCAGTGTCACAACCTCCTTCCATTTCCCTCATGATGGGATGGGATGGCATGGGGAAGACCAAAGGATGCTTGTGTCGTGTGGCCTTTATTCCTCAAAACGGAAACTCTCTCATGCCTCCATTTCCCATGTTGTCCTTCCTCCCTTGTCTAGGTTCAATGTACTTAGGAGTCCATAGGTCATTTCACTAAAAACCCTAATCTTCCTAATATATCCCTCCAAAGCATGAGTGACAAGTGGCACAAGAGTGTGTTTTTGGGTGCTAAAATGGACATGTCACTTGAGATAACTTTTTGTTCATTCCCTAGGTGACCCTTGAACCATTCTTCTCCCCTTTTTGTCATCTGCTACCCCTTTGCTTTTCACCAAAATTCTTCTAGAAACATGCCATTTTATCTTACCAAGTATGATACATCTTGGAACTCTAAAAGTCTCTTTGCTCTAAGCTTGATAAGTGTCCATTTTAGAAGCTTGTGCCTTGCAAAGTGGTGCCTAAAAACCCTTCAAATTTCAAAACCCTATTTTGCTTCTTTCACTTTTCTTCTAGAAATCCAATGCATGCTTGACAAGTGTTATCCTTACTTCTTCCCAAGGTTCCAAATGAGGAGTTCTCTTCTAAAAAGACCAAAAACTCTCTCTTATGCCAAGTGGCGCCTCTTCCTTGTGCAATGGCTAAATTTTGGGCCTTCTAAAGCAAATTTCCTCATGGGTCTATTCTTCTTGCAGGCTACAGAACTATACACCAAAAGATACAAACCCAACCTAAAAATAGAAAAGGCCTAATGAACTCTTCCAACACTTAAACAAAAATCCAAAGGCAAAAATCGTCATCCATACAAAATGTAAACGAGGTTCCATAGGAAAAATCCAGGGTGTCACAAAATATTCTGCGGAGGCCATAGCGACAACATATTTGACGGCTTTGTGAGGTGCGGCGGCAGCATAGTTTACTAGCTTTCATTTGTTTGTTTGTCTTATATGGCCATATTAAACGTTTGTTTGTCTTATATGGCCATATTAAACAACACTCTTGCTCGATGAAACTAGACGAAAGAATCCACACGTGGTATTGAAATATGTAAATAGTCATTTGGGAGTCAGTTTGTAAATAGTTACTTCAGTTGTAAATTTAGTTTTTTGCAGGTGTGCTACACATGTACACTTCTCTTGTGTGTATATATATATATGAACTACTTTGTACTTCATTTTTATTTTTTCATAATACAGAAGATTCAGTTGCTTTTTCATAGGGGTCCTACCAGCACCATACGGTGCGGGGTAGGCCCCTCCCCGCACCCCGCCCCAAATGGTGCTGGGGTGGGGTTTTCCCATCCTCCCCCCGCCCCGCTAGGTGGGGTTCGGAGCGGATATCCGCCCCGCCCCGCCTCATTTTTACTTTAAATATAAACTACATTTTATTATATTTAAAAATTATTTCTAGATCAAAAAGTGATCAAAAATATATTTTTAGATCCAAATTGTAAATATGACTATAATTTAAAAATTATGTAACTTTTAAATCTGCTAGTGCATATTTTATGTAAGTTGTAGTGTACTAGTTTTAAACTATATAGTTTTTAAATTTGCTAATGCATACTTTGTAAAATATAAAGATATATTTATATATATATATATAAACATATATTTATGTTTTTCTATATATATATTTATGTTTATATATATAATATATATTATAATATATATAATATATATAGGTGTGGGGTGGGGCAAACAGGGGCGGGGTAGCGGGGTACCCACCCCTACTTTTTCACACATGTTCTTGGACTCTCTTGAGTTTTCTTGCATTATTTAGGTGATTGGATCATCCTAGATTATTTTTCCTACATGGTATCAAAAGAAATTTATTGATTCTCAATGGCTTCTTCTTCTTTGCAAATGTGAACCTCACGAATGATTCCTCATGTCTATATTTTCTTCATCATGGCAACAATCTAGGGGTTATTCTCATTTCTCAGTTGCTGGATGGAGATAATTACAATTCTTGAAGTAGATCTATGAGGATTGTTCTCATAGCAAAGAACAAACTAGGGTTATCGATGGTAGTTTGAGTTTTCCTTCAAATTCATTTGATCCTACTCATAATGCTTGGCTTCAATGCAACAAAATGATTTTTTCATGGATTCTGAATTCCGTCTTGAAGAAAATTGCAGCAAGTTGCATTTATATTGATATAGCTGTTGCACTTTGTGCTGATCTTAAAGAGAGGTTTTCACTGTTGATTGGGCTACAAATTTTCCAACTTCAAAAGGAAATCTCGTCTTTACTCCAAGAAGACATGTATGTAAGTGATTACCACAGTCAGTTGAAAACTTTATGGGATGATTTGTTGAATTTTAAACCCTTGTTGAATTGTGGTTGTGGACCGGATTGTAATTGTGGTGTGTTGAAAGGAGTACTGGAATACCAACAACAAGAGTATGTGATGAGGTTTTTAATGGGGCTTAGTGATGCATATTCTCATGTTAGAGCCCAAATTCTCTTGCTAGATCCTTTGCCATCCATAAATAGAGTTTTTTCCCTAATTTTATAAGAAGAGCACCATTGTAGTATTAACATTCGTAAACCTTCCAATTTGGAGTCCACTACTTTGGCTTCTACTACACATGATTCTCAATAATCTATTCCAAAATTCAAGTCTTCTTTGCAAAAATCAAAGCCTATTTTTAACTATTGTGGAATGACAGGACACATGAAAGAAAAGTGTTTCAAATTACATGGGTATCCTTTTGGCTACAAGAACACAAAGCTTAGAATCAATTCTGTTGATGGTAACCCATCTGGTATCGTTTCACAAGATAAACAAGTTAGTGAGATACCTTCATTGCCATTTACTTAAGAACAATGTCAACAATTACTTTCTTTACTTGAGATACATAATTCATCTGAACAATCTACTTAAGCTCATTTAGTAGGTACCACATATCGGCCAAATCCTCAGACCTTTTTCAATCTGTCAGGTAAATTCTTATCTACTGTGAATTTTGATCCTTGTTTGTTCTCTGTTAAACAATACCATTCAGATCTTGATATTCCACAAATTATCAACACTGGAGCTATTGACCATATGATTAGCTTAGTGTCATTCTTTTTCTCTTATACCTTTGCTAAATCAGCTTTTGTTACACTACCAAATGGTCATAAAGCACCAATTACACACACAAAAGTAGTAAAAATTTTAGATTCCTTGGTTCTTAACAATGTTCAGTGTGTTCCCCTCATTTTCCTTTAATCACTTATCAGCTAGTCAACTTATCCATTCTTCTAACTGTTGCCTAATTTTCTTAAACAAATTCTACTTCATTCAGGACTTGTATGCATGGAAGACGATTGGTCTGGGTGAAGAAAGAAGTGGTCTTTACTATTTCATGCACAATAAAGCATCAATATCTTATGCAATCGATTCTTGTAAATTCACTATCGTGCCTTCTATTTGTACTTCTATCAATTTAGACCTATGACATTATCACCTAAGCAATCATTCTTTTCTCAAACAAAGTTTGATACATAGACTTTTTCCTGTTGTAACTCCTTTAAGACATATAAACTGTGATGTATATTATTATGCAAAACAATCCAGATTAGTTTTTCCTTATAGTGAATCTCATACTTCTTGTCCTTTGAAATAATCCACTGTGATATATAGGGCCCATTCTCTACTCCTACTTTAGATGTTTTTTACTATTTTTTAACCATTTTTTATGATTTCACAATAGTAACTTGGGTATACTTAATGAAAACCAAATCTGAAACTAGATCCAAACTAATTTCTTATATTGCTCTTATAGAAACACCATTTAGTTTTGAAGTAAAAATCCTTAGGAGTGATAATGGCTTAGAGTTTAATATGTTTACCTATTTTTCTACTAAATGTATCATTTATCAAAAGAGTTGTGTAGCTACTTCTCAATAGAATGGAGTAGTAGAAAGAAGACATAGACATTTACTAGTAGTTGCACGTGCCTTAAGGTTTCAAGCCCATTTACCTCTTTGTTTATGGGGTGATTGTGTTCTAGCAAAGCTTATATCATAAATAGGTTGCCTACTTCTATCATTTCTAACAAATCTCCTTATGAACTTATTTTCTCTCAAAAACCCAATCACTCCCATTTAAAAGTGTTTGGTTGTTTATACTATGCTAGCACCCTTATTGCACAAAGATCAAAATGCAATTCTAGAGCTAGAAAATGTACTTTTCTGGGCTATCCATTTGGAGTCAAAGGGCACAAATTATATTATTTGCAGTCCAAATCAATTTTTCTTTCTAGAGATGTTGATTCTATGAACATCTCTTTCCATATAAAAACAACACCATTTCTTTAGATCCTTAATCAATCTCTTTAGATTCCTTTGTGCTGCTTATTCCTGCTTCTAATACACCTGTTGCTTCATATCCCATTAATATTGCAGAAAATTCTTCTCATTTTGTGCGCATTGATCAATCACAACAAGCTTCAGATTCTAATCATTCCCTTAATAATCCTCTATCAGAAGGTCTACTAGAATCAAACATCCACCACAATATTTGCAACAATATCATTGTGATTTAATCACTTATTCTTTGTCAAACACTGACTCTTCCATTGCTACAACTCCTTCCAAGGTAAGTACTCCTTATTCTTTGTCTACTTACCTTTCTTGTAATGAACTCTCTCCCTCACATCATGGTTTCACTATTAATCTTTCATCTTAATTTGAACCTAAATACTACCATCAATCAATGAAATTTCCTCATTGGCAAGAGGCTATGGCAACAAAATTATCTACACTTGAGAAAAATAATACTAGGATTCTCACTAACTTGCCTCCTGATAAACATCCCATTGGCTATAAATGGGTTTAAAAAATTAAATACAAATCAGATGGTACTATTGAACAATATAAATTTAGGCTTGTAGCTAAGGGGTACACTCAACAAGAGGGGTTGGATTTTATTGACACTTTTTCTCCTGTGGCCAAACTTACAAGTGTATGATGTTTGATTGTTGTTGCTTCATCACAGAATTAGCATTTACATCAATTGGATGTAAACAAAATATTTTTGCATAGAGATTTGGATGTGGAAGTGTATATGACACTGTCTCAAGGGTATGGCAACAAGAGGGAGACTCGGATATGTAGGTTAACCAAATCACCATATGGCCTAAAACAAGTTCAAGGCAATGGTATTGTAAACACACTAACTGTCTTTTACAACATGGTTTTACATAGTCCAAGGGTGATTATTCCTTGTTCACTCAAGTTTCTAGTTCTACATTTCTTACCCTCTTGATATATGTTGATGATGTTATTGTGGCTAGCAATGATCTTAAGGCTGTCCAAGACATAAAATCCATTCTCCATAGTACTTTCCAGATTAAAGATCTTGGAGATCTTAAGTATTTCCTTGGATTAGAAGTGGCCAGAACCTCTAAAGGAATTTCAATATATCAAGGGTGTGACGCCCCCAGATTCCGCTTGGGATCGAACAGACATCTGAAGCGTCGGGACATGCAACACGTGGTTACCTATCCCCGTTCATGACATATAAGATGCAATGTTCCTAATATGCATCTAGCATTATGCAATATTCGCAGCGGATAAATTTTTTTTTGAGCAATACTATGCACCAAACTTATAATATCCTAAATAGTTAAATCGTAATCCAAGCATACTTAACAAAATAAATATCCACGATTTCAGTACGAGTCTCAGAAGACTGTATCTCAAAAACATGGGAGGCCAGACTCCATATTTACATTATCAAAATACACTATTGAGGAAGCTCGTCGAGTAACTCATGTAACTCGACTAACGAGGCCATAATATTATCCAAGAACTAACTATGGAAGCTGTAAGCTTCGTGTCGTGTCTGTGGTGTCTAGCCAACCTCCTTCAGTCTACCAATGTCTGCTCCCTGCTCTGATCCTATCACATCGCCTACCATTCGGAGGAAATGGTAGTTGTGACTACCACTATGAGATTTGATTACAAATCTCAGTAAGTTAACAGGAAACTCTCACGCAGGTTAAAGATGCATGCATGGTAGTAAAAGCATAAATGCATAATTAACATAACTTGACATATAGTATGACATAACTGACATAACCTGAATTGAAACGTGAACTTAACTTGACTTGACATGACATGAATTTGAACTTAAAATATAACATGGGCTAGCAACATAACATGAACGTGAACTTGAAACATAACATAGACTTGAATCATAGCATGAACGTGAACATACATAACATAAACATAAACTTGAATTTAACATAAACCTGAGCATAACATGACATAAACGTGAACTTGAGGCATAATGTAAATAAGAACATAACATAACATGAACGTGAACTTGAAATATAACGTGAACATGAGCATAACATAACATCAACGTGAGCTTGAACATAACATAAACGTGAATATAACATGATATGAACATGAACTTGAAACTTAACGCGAACATGAACATAACATGTACGTGAACATAACATAACATAACATGAACTTGATCTGAAACTTATTCTTATCTCATGGGGTCTCCATGATTGCTTATTCTTAACTTCTTGATATAAACTTGGACTCTTGTTCAATTGACTTAATTAATAACGTGACTCTTGTTCAAGTTTCTAGATCTAAGAAAATCTATCATCAAAAGTTTTATTATGCAACAAGAAATTGGATCAAAAAGGGTTTGAAGGCCAACTTTACGATTTGGGGAAACCGAAACCTTGATTTTGGGATTTCAACCAACTTTAGGGTTTCAGTTTCAACCAAGCTTTTAGGATTTCAATTGGATTCCAACTATTTAGGGTTTCACTAAGGTTGAAACCCTCTTTGATCTGGCTCAAATGGTTGATCAGATGAAAAGGGTTTTGCTTAGGTGGCATGATCTCACACCTTGATTTCCTTCACAAATTCATTTGATGGTTCCTCTTTGTGCCAAGTGTCTAATACTATTCACTATGTGTGGCTAAGATCTTGCCAAGTGTCCAAATAAAACTTCTCTAACCTAATTTGGACATTCCACACTGTGATTTTGAAAACACTGCACTTAGTACGCTTATCAAGGTTACTATTCACTCCAAAAAAAGCGTAATAAACTTAGTACTGAAAAATTCTAAATATTCATATTAACCTACAGTAAAAACCGTTTACCAAAACTCAACCTCGAAGTGCCCCAATAAATAAATTCACAGTTTCGAACAACCGTTTCGTTCGAAATTATAAAAATGAGTTATTACGCTATAAAATCCTAAATATTCAACTGAATCTAGTGGTGTAGACAATAACGTATTCTGACACTTCTAACTGATTCAAACGATTAAAATCGCATTTTTGGTACCATAGTAAGTGATAACACTGATTATGTTGACAGATTAAAACCTTTGCGATTAGCCGATTTGTGAAAACTTACGAAATTTTCACGAGGTTCCCCAAGTCTACAGAAATTCTACCATTGAATTTCTAGCGGGCTGTTACAAAGGGCATTATGCCTTGAAAATCCTGGCTGATACTAGTTTCCTTGGCTGTAAACTAGCTAAAGTTCCTATGAGCTCTAACTTGCGTTTGGCCAAGATAGATTTTGCATTGTTGGAAGATCCCACGGTATATAGAAGATTGGCGGGGAGGCTGCTTTATTTGACAATAAAAAGACCTAATTTGGCTTAATCTATACAAATCTTGAGTCAATTCATGGATAAACCTGCCCAAATACATTTAGATGTTGCACACCATATATTAAGGTATCTCAAAGGTAAATCTGGTTAGGGAATCTTTCTTTCATCTTCCTCGTCATTACACTTGAAGGCCTTCACAAATTTTGACTAGGCAACTTGTCTAGACACTAGAAAATTAGTGACTGAGTTTTGTGTAATTTTTGGTGACTCTTTGGTTTCTTGGAAATCAAAGAAATAGAGTATAGTTTCACAATCTTTAGCTAAAGCTGAATATAGAGCCTTGGCTTCCACTACTTGTGAACTAACTTGATTAATTGCTTTACTTCAAGATTTTGGCATTATTCATTAGTACGTAGTGTTATTATTCTGTGACAGCAAAGCTGCACTTCACATAGCAGCAAACCCTATTTTCACGAGAGAACTAAGCATTTAGAAATTGATTGTCATTTGGTGCATGAGAAGATACAATATGGTGTACTTCAAACTCTACATGCTAGTTCTCGGCACCCTCTAGCAAACATATTCACAAAAGCCTTGCGTTTTACTCAGTTTCTTTATCTTCTTTTCAAGATGGATTTTCTTGAGATTTACACTCCATCTTGAATGGGAGTATTGAAATATGTCAATAATCATTTGTAAATAATTAGTTAGTAGTCAGTTTGTAGATAGTTACTTCAATTGTAAATTTAATTTATTGCATGTGATGCACATGCGCACTTCCCTTGTATATATATATATATAAACTATTCTGTACTTCATTTTTACTTTTTCATAATATAGAAGATTCAGTTTCTTCTTCACGTGTTCTTGGACTCTCTTGAGTTTTCTTGCATTATTTGGGTTATTGGATCATCCTAGACTATTGTAACATCCCGCTCATTCTTTTTTTTTTTTTTTATAGTTATGAGCCTCGTTCTGCATGTCGAACCTTGATGGCGTGTTTTTAAAAGATATCAAGTGATTTTTAAAGCAAGCCCAATATTTTAAATCCTACGAATTTTTAAATGTCCTAGAAATATTTATATTGGAGATTTCTAGTGTTATTAGATTAAACTTAATTTTACATAATACAATTATAATATTTTTGAAGATGTCCAAAAATATTATAATTGTGAAAAAATATTTAAATTAAATTATTTTAGTCATTTAAAATATTGTGAGATTTAAACTACGTTGAAAACTCTAAATTAATTTAAATAGTTTTATTCTCTTCAAGTAATTAACAAGACTTCATCATTTTGATTAATGATGAAGGAATATTATTTTATGAATTTTAGTTTATAAAATAATATTATATCTTAATTCCTCTCAGTGTTTTCAATTAAATTAATGTTTATGCATTTTCAAATCAGTGTTTAAATCTCCACCGTTAGATTAATTTGAAGATTCCAAGACAAAGGGCCCTGATGAAATACCCAAGCCCCAGTCTTTTTCCCTCATTTCCTCTTTCCCTCTCTCTCCTCTCCCTTTCTCCTAGTCTAATGGTACGCCTTCCCCCTCTCACCCGTAGCCTTCTCCTCTCTAGCCCGGTGCTGCCGCACGCCGTCTAGCCTCACCTCCACCACTAGCAGCTTCCTTCCCCGCTGGCGATGTCCAACCCCACCAACGGTGAGCTCCACACCGCCCTCTCTCTCCTCCTATGGCAGCCCAACCAAAATGGGTTTTGAAACCCATTTCTCCTCCCTTGCGCCTCCGTACGTGGCCAATGTCGCCTCTTAGCACCTCTAGCAGCTCCACCACCTCATCAGCTCCACCTCCATGGCCACCCTTCCCCATAACCTTCTCTCCACCCTAGGATCACTTGACACAAAACGCACGAAACCCATATGGGTTCTCCACCTACGCCATGATACGAAGCAACCCAAGCCACCACTCAGCTGCCAACGGCTTCCCCTCTCACCAGCGACCTCCCCTAGCCACCCCCATGCCCGGCTGAGCCTCCATCTTCCCACACTCTCCCCTACTCTCTCATGGGTGTTGCTTCACTTCACGGCTAGATTCGCTGCCTCCAGCCACCATGCTGCCTCCACCTCGCTACCACAGCTCCATCACACCTTCCTCAAACCCTTCCATGGCCAGCCATAGTCCCCAGCCTTGAAACCCATGAATTTCCTAGTTTAGCCATACACAGCCTAAACTCTTCCATGGACCACCGTGTCTCTGACGTGAGCCACCTCAGCACCACCACGAGACCATCACCCCGGAACCTTAACCTAGCACCTAGTAGCCTAGCCCAACTCCCAAATAGCTCCCAAATGTCTAAAACAGCCCCCGTACACGGTTTAGCCACCACGTACAACTCTTCTGACGCCTTTGACAGTGAACGGCAGCGAGCAATGCACCGGTTATCCCGTCGATGGTATAACTCTCTATCCCTCATTATTTATGATAAATGTTAGTTGATAGGTTGTGGACTATGCTGTTAATATTGTGGAGTTCGTTGTGTAGTGAAGTGTTGGGCTTAATTGTTTAGTATGCTGCGTAGTGTGATGTAAAGTATGAGTGTGAGGTGTGTGCTGTAGTTGTGATGCGGCGTAGTGTTGTGAAAGGAGTACATGTGGAGTGTACTCCTTGAGGTGAAGCGATACTCTGTCTGGTGTCGTGATGCACCGGATGGCATGTCACGAATGTTTGAATAGTATAGTTGAGGAGCGTAGAGCATGTGAGTAGTGTCAGGAACTATGCAATAGTGTCTCGAAATAGCTGTGATGTGACTTGTAGTCCGAGGTGATAGGTGTTGCCTTATAGTTGACTTATGCCTGAAAGTATGTGTGAAGTGGGGGAATAGTGTAAGAGTAGCACAGTGGAAGCATGACGGGGGAATGTCACGAAGTGACATGGTTAAACAAGTAGTCGTGCTTGTAATGGGTGAGGAGTTAGTTTAAGAATGACGTAGCAGGATGTGAGGTGATGTGACAAAGTCACGATGTAGCTTGGGAGTAGTCTCGAGCTACGCAATGTGACAGAGATGTAGTTGTGAATGGAGCCCTATCATGTCAAGTGTTGGGATGAACTTGTAAAGAGCCAGGAAGTAGGAAGGTCCTGCTGACCGGGTTTGAATAGAAGTTGGTATCGAAGTATGGAGCTTATTTATACAAGCGGACGTTCAATGAACTATAAGTTGATCTTAGGTGATAATGGGGTAAGGTACATGTACATCTGGTGAGACACATGTGCCGGACGGATTTACCATATATAATGGGTAATATGTCCTAAGCATGGTTGCACGATGTTTAAGCCTCAGAGTTGGCTTAAAGTCATGTGGCATGCATGGCTGGGAATGAGGATTGAGTATGAGATAGGATGCATGAAGGTAGTAATGGGTATGTTGTTTGGGATTGGGATGTATGACTTAGTTGGTCTGAGTCATGCATCGGAATGTGGTTAATAGGAGAGTAAGACGAAGGTCTTAGTGTCTTAATCCTAAGGTGAATCATGGAGATTCACTTCAGTGGATAAGACCTCGAAGTAGAACATTGAATTAGGAAAAGGTGACCCAAGTGGGTCCCAAAAAGAGGAAACGTGGTAAGGAAGACATAAAAGACAGAGGTAGTGACTGTAAATGAATCCCGAAGGTTTTAGCATAGTAAATGGCATGTAAGAACATGGGATAGAAGAAGAGTGTTCCAAGCGAAGTGTAGTTCTATTTCTAGTTTAGTTGCTTATGTACTAAGATAAAAAATGACGTTAAGGTTATGTGTATGCATGTAGGTTGCCATCTGACATGCACATGAATGGACTGTATGAAATGAGTATGGCATGGAGTCCAGGTAAGTATTGTGTTCATACTCTTCTAATGTTTTCTAAATAAATGAAAATGAAAATGAAAATGAAATGTTTTTCCTTTATGATGCTTTACAAAATGACACGGATGATGCTTTAAGAAAGAATGTAATGGCCCTCATTGGCAGCCCATTTTTACGCCCCCAAGTATGTAAGTGTATGCATGTGAATGGATATTATACGTAGTAAGTACTAGATGTATTTTCACGAAATGAAATGCGAGGCTGATGCCTCATGCTTTAAGCCATGCTTTAAAGGATGCGAAGAAAATGTTTTAAAATGCCCCTATGAAAGATGATGCTTTAAATGATGCCATGAACTGATGTTTTAAATGATGCCATGAAAGATGATGTTTAAACTCACGCTTTTAAATGACTTTTATGAATGAACGGACTGAAGGACTGAAAGAACTGAAAATGACTAAAAGGATTGAAATGAATGAAAGGACTGAATGCTTTAATGTATAAAAATACGTAATGGCCACATGAATGTATGAATGGGTACCAAAGGACTGGATTGGGCAGATTGCAATTCTGGATAAGTAGTACTGGTAGTGCACCCAATGCTGAACCCTGACGGAATGGATTCCTAACCCGTGGCCACTGGCGGAATCAAGGTCCAAAAGACCGCTAACCCTCGCACATGGGGCATAATAGTGTGCTACAATCAATGAAAGTGATAAGAAAGAATGTATGCATGTTAATAAAGAATGCATGTATGGTCAGACTCTTTAAGAAATGAAGGCAGTGAAGTGTGGAAAATTGTTTTATGAAAGAAAACCCTTTTTAAAGAAAAACCTCATCTCGTAACATTTTAAAGGAATGAATGTCTATGTATTGTATGTATAAAATGATAAATGCATGATTGAAAACCTATGTTGTTATATTTTAACTATATGAAGTAATGCTTACGAGTCATCAACTCATTTTAATTTTTATGTGTGCCCTCCCAGGGATAAAATGAGCATGATGCATCAGGAGGAACACGACCCAAGGGGAAGAACACGGAAGCCTAGGCATAACATTTTGTATGAGAGAGTTTAATTTATGAAATTTAATGTTTTCCGCTATAACCCTTTAAATTAAGAAACAAGTTTTATTTTATAAACGTGGAGTCTTTTGTATCATAGCATGAAATGAAAAGTTGTTTCAAAACGAATGATAATTCCTGTCACTTTTCATAAAATCATTTTCTAAATGACCCACCACAAGGACAGGCGTTACAATTACTTTTTCTACACATGGAATCTGGATCAAGTTCAATAGTAGCAGCAACAAAAATTGTAATTAACATAACTGAAATTTCATATTTGTTGAAAAGGGTAGGCATTTTCAATAATAAAACAAGAGACATATTATAGATACAAAGAAATTATATAAAAGTAAATTTACAAACTGACGTGATTTTATACATTTTTTTTAAATACTCTTACTTCATTTCATTGAACTAAAGGGGAGATACACTGAGGAATGTCCTCCATAGTTACATTAAATTCATCAGAAATGCTAAGAGCTCCTTTTGCTAATAAATGGGCTATGGTGTTACCGTTTCTCCTAACATGAGAAACACACCACATTGCAAAAGTTTTGAGACATGTTCTAGTCTCACAAATAAACATACTTGTGCTACTCCATGCTTCATTTTCTTCCTGTAGAGCCTTTGTTACCTAGAGTGAGTCACCCTCCAATTCGACTTGTGTCATTCCAAGATCCTTGGCAAACTGAGCAGCTACTAACGCTCCATAGGATTCTGTTAGGAGAGGATCAGGGAGTTACATTTTCTTGCGCCTCAAGGTTGCTATAATCTGACCTTTATCATCCCTTATGACTACACCTATGCCAATCATGCACTTTGTTTTATCTACTGCTCCATCCCAGTTGACTTTAAGCCAGTTTGTATGTGGGGCTTGCCAATTCTCAACTGAAGTCCTTGTTTGTTGGCCCTTCTTTTGAGTCTGAGTTTTGTCCTCCGCTTCTTTTATTAGCTGTAGTCTCAAGCTGGTTTCTCTGAGTAGACAGTTTGGGGATAGGAAAGTGTTTTTGAAGATATAAGAGTTTCTTCTCAGCCATAACTGTCTAGCTACCATCACAAATTCCTGTAACTCTGAATCATTGAGAGCTTGGAGCATAGCCTCAAAAAATGCTAGCATTGGAAGTTGAGAGCATGTGCTTTTTTGTAGCCTCATAGAGCACTGGCCCCAAACATCTTTGGCTACCTCACAGTTCCACAGAGTATGTAAAATGCTTTCCTCCTCTCATGAGCAAATTGGACATAGTGGATCATTCACTATCTTTTTCTTGAATAAATTGAGTTGGGTAGGGAGGGATTATTGGCATGCTCTCCACATAAACATCTTGTCTATTGGAGGGACGTGGAGCTGCCATAACTTTTTCCAGACTTCTTTAAATGTTTTACTGGTTGAGGCTTGACCTTTTCCTTCCATTTCCTTTGCTTTCTCCATGTGATATGCACTCTTCACTGAGATAGTGCCATTTTTAGTGCCATGCCATATGAGCCTGTCCTTGGAGTTCATGGAACTAATGGGGGTTTGGAGGATCACTGAGGCTTGCTCTTCTTCAAAAATTTCTTGCACTAGCTCTAATTTCCAGCTCTTGGTTGAAGGGTCTATAAGCTCAGCAACAGTGGCTTCAGAACTCAGAACCTTAATAGGACTTGTGACCATTGCTGGTTTAGACTTGACTAACCATTTATCTGACCATATTTTGATCTGGTCTCCTATACCTAACCTCCACATTGACCCTGCCTCGATGGTTTGTCTAGCAGATAGGAGACTTCTCCATACAAAGGAGGGCTTGGCTCCCACCTTGGCAGCTTGGAAACTCGAGTTTAGGAAGTACTTAGCTTTAAGAACCCTGGCAGCAAGTGATGTTGGGTCTTGGATTAACCTCTAGCAATTCTTGGACAGCATAGTTTTGTTGAAGGCTTCAAGGTCCCTGAATCCCAAACCCCCCCGCCCCCCATAGTTTTGGCTTGCCCCATTCTTTTCCATGAGATCCAATGAATTTTTTGTTCCTTCTCTTGCTGACCCCACCAGTAGTTATGGATTACACTGCTTATGGACTGTAGTAGAGTTAGGGGCAGCTTAAAAACACTCATTGTATAAGTTGGAAGGGCTTGAATCACTGCTTTCAAGTAGATTTCCTTCCCTTCCTAAGAGAGAGTCTTGACTCTGTGGTTGCTCAGTCTCATCCTTATATTATCCAGGATATTCTTGAAACTTTTAAATCTATCCCTACCTACCATCGGGGGTAGCCCCAAATACCTTTCATAAGGCATAGAGGTTCTTATTCCTACTATAGATAAGATAAATTGCTGGGTTGGTATGCTTGTATTTCTACTAAAGACAATTGAGGTTTTCTCAACATTCATTCTCTGACCCGAGGCCCTTTCATAGAGACTTAGTAGGCTGATCATTCTACCCCATTCCAAGGCATTGGCTTTGAAAAAAAGGAGGTTGTCATCTGCAAAAAATAAGTGAGATACCCTCATCTGTCCACGTGCTACTGGAACACCATGAATGAGCTCCTTCTCTTCAGCTCTCTTAAGTAAGTTACTTAGGACTTCTGCACACCAGATAAAAAGGTAAGGGGATAGAAGGTCACCTTGCCTTATGCCTTGAGTGGGGGAAAAGGTTTTTTGGGGTTCCCCATTAAGAAGCAGGGAGTATGTGACTGTTTCAATGCAATTCATCACCAAATCCACCCATGTACTACATAAACCCAACTTGAGTAAGGCTGCTCTCAGAAATCCTCACTCCACTCTGTCATAAGCTTTGCTCATATCTAACTTCAAGGCCATATAGCCCTCTTTCCATGTCATTTTATATTTCATGGTATGCAAAGTCTCAAAAGCAACAATAATGTTATCTGAGATGAGCCTATTTGGAACAAAAGCTTATTGAGATGCATATATGAGATTAGGGAGAATTTTTTTAAGCCTATTTGCAATGATTTTTGAAATGAGTTTGTAGAGAACATTACAAAGTGAGATAGGTCTGAACTTTGTCACTCTTGTTGGTGTCTTCTTATTGGGAATAAGTGCAATGAATGTATTATTAATGCTTCCTATGCTGCCTCTCGAATTGAGCACATTCAAAACTATCTCACAGACTTGAGGACCCACTATTGGCCAGTGTTTGTGATAGAACATAGCTAAGAAACCATCTGGTCCTGGGGAACTAAGTCCATTCATTTGGAACATTGCTTCTTCCACTTCTTGTGCTCAATAGGGTCTGGTGAGGAACTCATTTTGGGACTCCGTCACTCGAGCTTCTAAAGAGGACAGGCATTTTGTTGGGTGACTAGGATTAGAGGAGGTGAAGAGGTTAATGAAGTAGTCTTGGAACAGGTCCATAATCCCTTCTCTCGAGTGCACCACTTTATCATTGTTGTCTACCAGTGTCTTTATCCTATTGGTTGCCCTTATTTGAGATGCTGCCTGGTGGAAATACTTAGTGTTTCAATCCCCCTCTTTCAACCACCTTATCTTGGCCCTTTGTTTCCACTTGATGTTTTTAGCCTCTAGCTTGTTGTCTACTGCCCTCTGGACTTGCTTGATCTCCTCATTTAAGTTGCATGTATTGTCCTCCTGCAGGTTAGAGAGGAGTTCTAGTTGAGCCTGAATCTCTCTCTTTGATGTGCCAAAGGCCTTCTTGCTCCATAGAGTGAGCCATTGTTGGCAGTTTTTCAAGCCTTCTGAGATGAGGTTCATACTACTGTTGGCCAGTCTAGGTGACTTCCATGCCTCTTCCACCTTTGTATAACATTCTTCATTCAGTGTCCAACAGGCTTCAAACTTGAATGGTTTTGTTTGTCTGCTACCAGGGTGTTGATGTTGTTCCATGGTGATCCAGATGGGACTATGGTCTGAGTTAAGAGAGGGGAGGATATAAACACTTGGGTCTGTGTATCTGTCTAGCCAGACTCCATTGCCAAGTGCCCTGTCCAACCTTCCTTTTGTAAAAGCTGCCCCTTGCCTGCCATTGGTCTAGGTGAACTTGTTCCCTATAAATCCCATATCTAGAAGGCCACACTTGGTTATTGTGTCCCTAAACATCTCCATTTGCTTGTGAGGTCTCGGGGGGCCTCCACTCTTCTCCCTATTGCTTAGAATCTCATTGAAATCACCTACACATAGCCATCCATTTCCTGCTATAGGTTTTAGTGCTTGCAATAATTGCCTACTTTCAAGTCTTTTCTCTGTAGCTGGGTTGCCATAGAAGCCCGTTAGGATCCAGGTGACTCCTTCTTTCATATCTTTAACTGCCAGAGAAATGTGTGAGATTGTATAGGATATCACTTTAGCCTCTACTTCTTCTTTCCAAAAGAATGCTAGGCCTCCCCTAGATCCTATGGACTTAACAACAAAACTATGCTCATACTTAATCAAACGCCTGATTGATTCCATTTTTTCTTTTCTACTCTTTGTTTCCATTAAAAAAACAAAGGTTGGGGACTTTGTTTGCACCATAAGGCACAAATTATTAACTGACCGAGGGTTCCCAAGCCCTCGACAATTCAAGCTCAAGCAACTCATCTTAGTTGGTGGGGCCGGACACTAGCCACCACCATATCTTCCTTGCTAACAGATATGCCATGTTCCTTCTCCAGTTTTGGTTTCTTGAGGGCCTTAACAGATGCTGATCTAGTGATAAGGCATGCCTCTCTCTTAGAGCCAGTTGGTATGTTTTCTTTGTTCACTTCTGTTAAGGGGCCTGCATTGCCTTTATCCCTTGCTTTCATTTTCCATGTTACTTGACTCTTAAATTTTACAAGGCTTGGACTTGGTGTGAGACAAAATGGGCCAGTGAGGATGCTTGGGCCTTGAGATCATTGCCCCTATTAAGGTTCAAGGCAGCTTGCTGGGCCTTGTCATTGCTGGAGGTTTCTGCCTTGTTTTATTGGCAGTGTAAATTCCTCAATGCCTTTCATCAAACAGGATTATGCATCTTTTAAAGCTTGTTCTGACCTGCCCACAAATAGCTCCACATTTGTTTCCTTAAAAAGGGCCTCATTGCTTCCTGCCTTTTGGTCGACAGAAAGGGGGTTCACAGTTGCTCTTTTTGTTTCTGTGCTGTCCCCATCCTGCAGGTTAGAGTTCTGGTCTACTGGTGTAGGTTCATGCTTTTTGGTTGGAGTGTCGTCCCTGACTTCTCTCTCCCCCTCCCATGGTTGCTCCCCTGCTTCTCCAGGTGAACCTGAGTTTCCATACCTTTTCCTTGGGAGATCACCTTCTCTAGTTGCTGGTGCTCGAAGCCAAGTCCCATATTGAAGCTTGCTGCTATCTGTATTTAGACTTTGGTAGCCTCTTTGTGCATGCTTTAAGACCCCACACTTGAAACAAAAAGATGGCCAACGTTCGTATTTAAAGGGGATCCATGTTCTCTTACCTTCAAAGGTCAGGAAGAGACCTCTCTAGAGAGCCTTTGAGATATCAACCTCCACCTTTAGTCTTAGAAACTTACCCCATCCAATGCCCCTATCATCGACTTGGACAGAAAGAGTCTTCCCTATCGTGTCACCAATTTTTTTTCCTACCTCTTCTGTCATTCTTGCCAAAGGCATGTTATATGCATGGATCCAAAACTCTTCTGTGGTAAATGGAACTTCATTGATGGATCTATTCCCTTCATACAAGTGAAGACAGACCAGCCACCTATCAAAAGACCAAGACCTTCCACGTATAACCTGTTGAAGGTCCTACTCTAGGTGGAACTCAACTAAGTATTTATTGCTTCCAACTTCAGTAAATTGGATCCAGCTTTTGCATCTCCACACTCTTGACATAATAGTCTTAAAAGCTTCTCTATTTACTGGCCTTTCAGCAATGAATATAGCCAGCAAACAAGAGTTACCATGTTGCAGATTTTTTGCTATTGAGTTAGGGGCCAAGACTACCTCCCATTTTTCCTTCTCCGTGAGACTAAGTTCTTCCCACTGTTTTGCTAGCTCCTCTGCCATGTCTCCTTTTCAAACCATCAAAGCTAGCTTAAGAGACAAAAAATCTGCTAGAGAGAAAAAACCTCAACCTTGAGAGGAGAGGATCCACTTGATGCTTTCTTTCGAGGGTGACGCGATTTTATAGAATCTATTAGATCTAATTTACAATAAAAATAATTTTACAATCTGTTATATCACATCAAGTCATGCCAATTTGTGAGTTTATATATAATTCTTTTATGGTTAGAGTATTTTCTAAAACAAATTTAACACAACTAAGCAGATAAAAACAAGAAAGAAAAGATGGACCTATTACAAATGTCTTTCACTTTATTGAGTTTACAGCAACAAACAAACTATTGCGTCAAGACAAAAATCATCCTGGGCAATCTTCACCAAAAGGGTTGTATATGGCATGTAAGGGCTATTACAAAACAACAACTTTTGAATTATTCCGTTTCGTGCCCAACCTGAAAGAAGAATCAATGACAATTGCAGAGCCACGATGGTCAAACTATAAATCTACTTTATACCATCTTACATATCTTTTTTTTTTTCAATAGAAATATACCATCTTACGTATCTAAGAAAAATGTTTTAACTGTAATAAAAATAAATTTACTAATTAAGGTGGCTTAATATAATACATTAGATTATAAAGTTATTTTTATTATAAAATAGATTTAATGTATCATAAAAAATAATCATTTCAATTTATAAATCTATTTTTATAATAACTTTTTGTAATTGTATCACTTCGATCTCTCTCGTATTAATGCTTTTCTCATGACATGCTATAAATAACAATTTCAGTTGAAAAATCTCGTATTATTACTATTCACATATCATCTCACTATCCAAACGTAGCCTTAAATTTATACTTCAAAATAATTTCCATTTTTTGAAAATTTACAGCTATCATGCTTTTTTACTTTCGAATACAAAAACATTTGCAATCTTTTAGAGACAACTGCATTACTCTAGTTTCTAACAATGCTTCACAAATAGTCATCTCAGTTTTCAGCATCATATATAACATGCAACCAATGGATCGTTTAGACACATGGAATATTTTATAATTTTATAAATAGTAGTAAATGGTCTATAAATAATAGTAAAATAGTTTGAATTAAGATATTTTATTGGATATAAAAATATTATAAAGTTAAGATTGTTTGAATATAATTTTTTAATATTATTAAGAAATTTTAAAAAGTTGTATTGATTTCTATGTTTTGGTTTGGAGTTTGTAAAAATTACAATGATTAGATAATAATTAAATAAAAAAAGTTAAAACTTTAAAATTTAAAAGTGTTTTATATTTAAGTGATGTTTGATAAATAAATTATGAGAAGTTTTAAGAATTTTTTTGTTCTTATCTCAATACTCAAACATACCCTAAGAGTATGTGAATCTGCACATAAAAAAAATATAAGAGTTGTTTTATTTCCTACACAAGTAAATACTGACTACGTTTATCATTCATTTGCACCTTCACTACTTAAGCACTACAACTTATGTACAAATCTGAGTATTAATATAGGTTGCATCTCTTTTGTGTTATTTTAAACTAAATTTTTATTCTACTTGTAACCTTTACCTCATTCACCCTTTTTTGTAGGTCAGGATCAATAGGATTGGTTGGACAGTTGGAAGTTAACTGATAAGCTCAAAAGAAGAACACAATGAATTTTGAATGATCAAGAATGGCTAGACTGTTGCTTATATAGATTTAAGTACTAATGAACGCAATGACTGCAATGTAGAAGTGCGTATACTATTTGTAAAAGAGAAAGTGGTAGCACGAGTGCCTTCCTTCCTCTTGTGAGAAAGGGTAAGGTTCAAGTACCTTTGAGGTCTCAAAGGTTTTAGTCTCACATAGTGTGAGTTGAGTTTTTTCTATTACTGGTTTTCCTAGTCTAAAATGGACACAGCTGAGGATTTGGTTAAATGTTGGGAGAAACTACAGCTGTCAAAGGAAGAAAATTCGTGCTTTCATGTAAAACAGGAAAGCCATCAAGGTTTCGAAGGACTTGCCATCAAGGTTTCGAAGGACTTGGAAAACAATGCATAGTGGGTAAGGCAATGGTGGACGAGAGTGTTAATAGTGAAGCCTTTTGGATCACCATGTCCCAGGTGTGGAGGCTGGAAGGATGGGTCAAGTTCAAAGAATTAGGAAACCAGAGTTTCCTGATAGAGTTCCAAAAGATGGTGGACAAGGAGAAGGTCCTCAGTGGACGACCCTGGTTCTTTGACAGGAGTTTGATAGCTATTCAAGAGGTTGATGAAACCTTGTCCATTAATGCTTTACAATTTCGATATGAACCGTTTTTGGTTCAGCTCCATAACCTTCCTCTAGTCACCATGACAAAGGCTTTTGGCGAGGATTTTGCTTCCTTGATTGGACCTGTGATAAGAGTTGAAGCAGGAGCAGACAAACATGCATGGGGAAGATGCCGTTGAGTAAGGGTGGCGGTGGATCTCCACAAACCACTAATGCAAGGTAAATGGCTCATGGTCAATGGAAAACAACATTGGATTCCCTTCAAATACTAACGATTGCAGAATTTTTGTTTTTAGTGTGATATACTGTTGCATAAAGGAAGATCTTGCATGTGACCATGTACCGATCAGTAGAGTGATGAACATTATCCTCAACAATTCGGTTCATGGTTATGAGCTCAACCCATGAACACAAACATCTTCGACAGCTGCATGTACGGTGGTCCACCAGGGAACAGCCACCACCAGAGTGGGCAACATGGTGAGAAGGAAGGTGGTGATAGGGAAGAACCTAGGACAAGCAACAGAACTAGCCAACAGGCTTTTTTCAGCAGACCTGCAGTAGAAAGGAGCAGCAGTAAACCTGGAAACATCAACTCTTGATTGCCAAGGTATTTTGGCAACAAAGGAAACCTCAAAAGTCAGTAAAAGGACAGACTTTATCCTCAAGTCCCTCAACAAAACTCAAAATGGAAGTCAACCGGGATCCAAAGAAGCAACATTTCAAAACAAGTTGGTTCCAATCGAAGCTGAACCAGGGACCAAAAGCCTATCAGGTGCTTATACTAAAATGGACCTTGACTCTGACCATGAACCTTTGTTTCTTAATGAAAAGCTAAAGAGTATGGTCACAATCCGAGAGGGCCAAGAGGGAGTGAAAAGTAGTGAGAGGGGACCATTGAGTAGTAATATGGGGCTTAGTTTAAAGATAGACAAAAACAAAGAAAGAATATGCCATGTGCCTATGACAGATCCATGCAAGCAGCCTGGTATGAATCCTGCAGAGCCCAATACCAGGAAATGGAAGAGGCTAGCTAGAGTGAGGAAATCTAAAAATGTAGAAAATGAGAGGGGAGCACTAGTTGATATCTCCAATTATTTCTTACGAACTGGGATCAAGAGGGGGGGGGGGCAATAAAAAAACCAACAAAGAGATGCATAAACAAAAGAGATTAAGGAAGCAAGAGGACACTAATGAGAATATCACATCTAAGGCAGATGTTGGTCCCCAGCCTTGCCAAACTCAACGAGCATCCTAGCTTGGAACTGCTGAGGGCTTGGGAACCCTTGGTCAGTTAGATCCCTTAACCTCATTGTTAAGGACAAGTGCCCAACGATGATATTTTTCATGGAAACAAAATGTGCTAAAGTAAGAATTGAAGAGGTGTGTAATAGATTGAGTTTCGATGGATATCTAGTTGTGGACAGTAGAGGGAGTAGTGGGGGACTAGCCTTGATTTGGAAGACAAGATAATGTAACAATCCATAATTACTCGAGATGGCATATTAGGACACATGTAACTAGAACTGAGCAACCATGGCTCTTCATGAGCTTCTATGGTAACCCAGAAATTTCTAAGAGGCACCTAAGCTGGGATTTTCTCAAGTCCTGATAAATGGTCAATTATGTTTTATTAATACTCTTAATATCTTGGTTAAATGATTTTTATGTGTTAAAATAAGAGTATTAATTAGATAATCTGAATTGACTTTGTTCGGCATGTGAAATAATATTTTATATCTAATTAAATATAGATACATTATGTTGTAGGTGGAAGAGCATTTAAGTAAATTTATAATTGAGTCTTGTCAATTATAGGAGAGAAGCTCACAAGTGAGCTAAGTAAAAGAAGAGCACATCTGGAGAATAACAAGGGGACGTGAGGCTTGATTACCTAAAATGCTGGGACATGAGGATGACAAAAATAAAAGAAGCATGCGAACTTGCTGATTAGACTAGACCTAATCGTATAGCACTCTCTAAACACAGCAGCAGGCACATGGGGGACCTCACAGCAGATGAAGCTATGGACTGAAGGAGATAAAAGGCTGGAATGTGGGGCACGTGGGTGTGTAGAGTAAAAACAGAGGAAGTCGGCTGAGGGGCTATTTTTTTCAGTCTTTACTTTTTGTTTTGGACGTTTTCGGAGGAAAGGGGGAGACAACTAGCATTTTATTTTTTTCTTTCATTCTCTTACATTTCGTTGGAGGGGGGTATTGAGTAGAGTCGGCAGAAGCACTTTTTTTTCCTGGGCTTGCTTTTAGTTTTATTGCTAGTTTTTGCTTTGTTTTTCGGCTGGGTTCTTCCAGACCTGAATTAGGCGGCTAGTTAATTTTTTTCTTCTTGTTTTTAGAGTTTCGTTCAGACGGTATTTTATTGTTTTTCCTTAAGTCTTATTCGTTTTGGACTCGGTCAGCGTTTTTCTTTTTAATTTCTTCGGTGTTGTTTTACATTTCTGTTTTCTAGACCGACGAGAGGTCAACAGCTTTTGGCATTTTGGTTATTTTCTACGCAGTAGCTTCTTCTTGTTTTATTTCTTTTATTTACTTGTCTCTTGGTTATTTTTACTTCAGTTTTCAATAGATGCAGAAATGTTTAGAGAGGATATTCAACTTAAAATGATAGGGTTCATTATTTTTAGGCATTTTGCTAATTTAGTAATGATAGGCTAGATTTTTAGCTTGGGATTCAATGAGTAACTCATAACTATTTTGGGTTAGATTTTCTTCAAGGTTATGAAATTTTGAACGATTAACTTGATAGATTGTATTTCATTTTGCCTATGGAAAGGATTAAAGTTCTATGTTCTTGAACTTGATCAGTCGTAGACATAAAGGCACGATTGATGTTTGAACTTGTAACAAGATTTTGATGGTTTTCTTTCACTTTTACACTTGCTATAAATCTGTCAAGTACCTTGATTATACTGAAAAGTTTGCTTATTATTTAATTAACCGATCATAATCTCTTAGAATGAGAAAATGGTTGAGAGAAGATGAAATTAGAGGAAAATCCAACTTAAAATTAGAAATGGGCGAAAATTGCATCCCAAGTGTTTGTTTTATTGCTTCTTACAAGTTTAGTTCAACTTCTACACATTTTCCTTAAATCTCTTGGTTCTTGGTAATTTTAGAAACACAGATTCACATTCATTTTCATCTCTCATAGTCGATACATTTGTTACACAAAAATCTCACAAACGCTTTGATAACCCATTGTCCTTGTGGAATACGATCCTGGACTTATTCTTGATACAACTTAACACTTCTACACTTGGAAGTACATTCAAGACTGAGTCAAGTCCCTCAAACCAGTAGGCCAAACACCTTGGCTCTGCTGTGTGGATTTTAATGAAATTGTTTGCCAAGCTAAGAAGATGGAAGGGGGCCCTCGACCCAATAATCAGATGGAATCCTTCAGAAACACCCTTGAATGGTGCTCCTTGAACTCAATCCTGACAAAATGACCCAAATTTACTTGGGCTAATAATAGAAGTGAACCCTTTCTTCACTAAGGAAAGGTTGAATCAAGCTCTAGCTAATCCAAAATGGATGGAAAGGTTTAATGAGTCATGCCGCAATGTACTCCCAACCTTGAAGTCAGACCACTTCCCCCTACTCATTTCTATGGGCTCTCATCGGGAGCAACCAAGTTTTCAAACTAAGTGTTTCAGATATGAAGCAACTTGGTCCTTAAAAGAAGATTGTGCTATAACTATCAAAGAGGCCTGGTGTAAACCAGCACATGGGGAGAATACTACTGAGGCCCTGAGAAGAAGACTGGTGAATTGTGGAATTGGTTTAAAAAAATGAAATGCAAAAGTCAACAAGAGAGCTCCAAAAGACATTGGACCAAAACTTAAAAGGCTAGGAGAGATACAAGAAGCAGGTAGAGGAGATCATGTGGAAACTGTCAAAAAGCTACAAAGTGAAATTGATCAAGCTTTAGCTGAGGATGATTTGAGATGGAAACAAAGAGCCAAGCAACATTGGCTACAAAAAGGGTACAAGAATACAACTTATTACCACTTGCATGCCTCTTACAGAAGGAAAATTAACAAGATCTCATAGATTATGGACTACAGGAACTTGATGATCTCAGACAAAGAATAGATTGGAGCCATTTTCACAATTTACTTCGCAGAACTCTTCACTACTTCCTCTCCATCTGGCATAGAAGAATGATTTGCTTCTCCAGAAATTCACAGAAGATGAAGTCAAGTGTGCTGTCTTCCAAATGAAAGGGATGGGATCTCCAAGTCTTGATGGTTTCCCAACCCTATTCTACCAATCCAATTGGGACATCACAAGCAAGGAAGTGACAAATTTTCTGCTCAATATCCTTAACAATGCAGGTTCTTTATAAGGAGTGAATGAAACTTATATATCCTCGATCCCAAAAGTCAAAAATCCCAACAAAGTCTCTAATTATAGGCCTATAAGTCCATGCAATGTAATTTACAAAGTTGTAGAAAAAGTGCTATCAAATAGACTCAAACTTATACTGCCTGACATAATTTTGGTGAACCAAAGTGCTTTTGTTCCAAGTAGGGCTATAACAGACAATATTTTGGTGGCATATGAAACTCTCCACACCATGTCCACAAGAATGCAAGGCTAGTAAGCTTACATGGCTTAAAACTTGACATGAACAAAGCCTATAATCGAGTGGAGTGAGATTTTCTATCCTTAGTGATGTGCAAAATGAGGTTTGAGAATAGATGGATTGCCTTGGTGATGAACTGCATCAAATCTGTCTCCTACTCCATCCTGTTGAATGGTGAAGCTCAGGCCACTTTAAACCAACTCGAGGTCTAAGGCAGGGGGACCCCATGTCCCCTACCTATTTATCATCTGTGCAGAGGCCCTCTCAAATCTCCTATCCCAGGCAGAGATGAATGGTAGGATTTCAAGTGTACTAGTGGGAAAAGGATCTGTTAAAGTTAGCCACCTGTTCTTTGCTGATGACAATATGCTTTTTTGCAAAGCTAACACACTTGAATAGAGAAGATTGATGAGCATTCTGAATGTATATGAGCAAGCTTTTGGCCAGCTACTAAACAAAGAAAAGTCAACCATCTATTTTAGCAAAAACACAAAAAATGACTGCAAAGCTAACATTATTCAAATTGCAGGTGTTACTCCCATAGGATCATTTGAGAAATAATTAGGTTTACCTGCCATGGTGGGAAGAGTAAAGGTGGCATGCTTTCATGGATTGATTGATAGAGTATGGTCAAAGATTAACAACTGGAAGAAAAATAAATTGTCAGCTACTGGAAAGGAAGTGTTACTAAAATTTGTGCTACAGACCATTCTCACATACACAATGGGAATTTTTCTTCTTCCTAAGTCCATCACCAACAGGCTAGACCAAGTTCTAAGGAAGTTTTGATGGGGCTTTAGCGAGGATCAAACCAAGATGCAATGAGTAAAGTGGAGTCAGATTAGCAAAGCAAAAGATCAAGGAGGCTTGGGCTTCAAAAATTTTAATAGTTTCAATACAGCTCTCCTGGCAAAAAATGGGTGGAAAATGTTGCAATGCCCAACATCACTCCCTACCATAATTCTCAAATAGAAATACCTCCCACATGGCTCCATGTTAGATGCAAGAGTAGGTACATGATCCTCACAAGTGATTTATTAAAAGAAGGTTTGCAATGGAGGATTGGAGATGGCTCACAGGTGAAGATTTGGGGGGATAGATGGCTCCCTAGACCATATTTTCTTGCCCCAAGGCAAGGGCCAGGTTTCTCAACTTAGAGGAGGGTAGGTGCTAAATTAATCGATCCCTCACTTAGGAAATGGGATGATAAAATCCTCATTGACCTGTTTACTCATCAAGAAGTATAACTAATAAAAACCATACTAATCAGCTTGGGAAATAGAGGAGATCGATTGGTTTGGGATGGCACACAAAATGGCATATTCTCTGTGAAGAGTGGCTATCATCTTCACAGAGAACTCCAATCCAACCAAGTAGTTGGCCGCTCAACCACTAGTGACCATAATGACCTCTGGAAAGGGATATGGAACCTGCAGATTCCAAATGGAGTTAAAATGTTCCTCTAGAGGGCATGTAATAAAGCTCTACCAACTTTTTCCAATTTATTCAAGAGGAAAATAATGGAGGACAGCAGCTACCCAATATGTGGTCTTGAAGAAGAAACCTCAGGTCATGTCTCATGGAATTGTAGTGGAGCCCGAGATGTCTGGATTCAAGCAAGCAGACCAATACAAAAACTCTCCCTAAAAGATAAGTCCCTAAAAGAAATCTGGAAGCAAATGACAGGAAAGCTACCAAAAACAATGATGGAGGAAGCAAGCTCAATTATGAGACTAATATGGACATGAAGGAACGAGGTAGTGCATGGCAAGGAATTTAGACATCCAAATTCCATTATTCACAAAGCCCAGGATGACCTCAAATGTTTCAAAACTACAACACATAAGGATTCAAATGGACATGCTGTAGTTTTCTCTGGAAGTAATCAAAGATGGAACACACCTCCTGAGGGGCTTTATAAGCTGAACTAGGATGCTGCAATAAACCAATCCTTGGGTCTAATGGGTATTGGTGCAATTCTCAGGGACTGTAATAGCCAAGTCCTTGGCACTATCCGAGCAAGAAGGAGCCTAAACCTCTCCCCATTCATTGCTGAAGCTTATGCAATGATGATGGTGTTGCACCTAAATTTTAACTCAAATTAATGAACCAAAATTTAGTGCAGTTTTACCTGCAAGTATACAGGTGTTGTAGTACCTTACAGGATCGAATCCACAGGGATTGACTTATGTGAAAAAATTCTCTCAAAAAAATGAAAATAAAAGACTAAAAGAGATGCGCGATTAAAAATAAAATGAGGTTAATGAAATGATGATTTTTGACGTAACAAAATAAAACTAAAATGATAAAATGTATTGATATCGGAAAAGACTAAGGTTTCGAGGATCCATTTAATAATTTAAAATATTGTTTCCGATCGAATTACTTCAATTAAACTAGAATAATGATTCCGTTTAATTGGAAGATTTAGCATTTAAGATCAAGAAAATAATTACTAATGATTGAGCATGAGCGATCGATGATTAAAACACTTACAAAACTCTTTGACTATCACAGGGATTTCTCAAGCATTCACTGTATTCGGAAATCACAATAAATCAAGAAAAATATATAGATAATCAAAATTTCCAATAATAAAATCATTCAATCGATCAAACTCACAAAATAAATTTGTCGACGATCCGAAAACAATTTTCAAATCATTAAACTTCACCTCTAACCTTAGTATGAAAATTTAGCCAAACATATTTATTACAAGTGCTATAAAAATAAAATAAACCTTGTTCATGATGATATTAAAATAAAACACAATAAAACAACACAAGAAAAGTGAAGAGAAAATAAGAGTTAAAAGAAGAAAAATAAAACTCCCTCTCCATTCCGTAAGCTCCGTTCGGCGTCTACCACTGCAGCTTGAAACTCCTTCCAGCTTCTCCGTAAACGTCCTCCTTCTCAGCCCAGCGTCTCCAGCTCCTTCAGGTGCTCAGTTCGTCCCAAGCCAGCTCCAAATGTAAAATCACCCCTTGCCGAGAACTCCAAGCGAAATGGCTCCTTGTTTCGTCCGTTCGGTGCTCAAGTCCAGCCTTGCCGAGAACTCCAAGCGAAATGGCCCCTCGTCTCAACGTCCAACTCTCCTTTCCGTCTTCACCTGGTTCATTTTCCCTCCAGTGAAATATGGTTCCGTAGCTACTCTGTTTCTCTCACTAAAAGCAGAGTAGAAAACAGCTAGAACATAGCTCTCCCTTCTCCTACGTAAACTCTTCTCTTTTTTTTTTCTGCTTTGTTTCCTCAACGTCCACTCTGAACGTCCAGCTAGAAGAATACCTTCCCCCAGTCCTTCTCTCTTTAATTTTTTTTAGTTCTGTATTTTTTTCTTTTCTTTCCTTCACTCCCCGAACCCCCCTCTCTCCTTTCTTTCCACCACCGACTTTCCTTTAACTCTCCCCCTCAAAATCTCCACGTACCCCTCAGTTTTATTTCTTTACGTTCTCACTTCCTCCATTCAGTCCGTCTAAAAACCTCATTTTAAATGCCAGACGAAGTGTCTCCATTTAAGTCCGTCTAAGTCACCGAAAGCCCTCAGTCCAAAAAGTGACGTGAACCTCCTCCCCTCCTCTCCGTAAATCACTCTGAACGTAAGCTCCCTCTCAATCAACTTCTCCTTTTTTTTTTCTTCTGTCAAAACCTCCTCCTTGACGTTCTCTCTTTCTCTTCCAAATTTGCTTTCGGTTCCACTTGACAACATGGTTCTTTTTCTTCCTTTCGGCTCCACTTTCCGTTAATATTGATTGCCTTCTGATTTTATTCTCTGTTCCAGCTCACTCCACTCCCCCTTTTCTTTCTTTTCTTTTTTTTTTTACGTAAAAACACCCAGCTCCTTTCCACGTCCAATCTCTTCTTTATTCTCTGTTTCAGCCCACTTCAACGAAAGAAACCTTCGTAAGTTCCGTAAAACTCCCCTCTTTTGCTTTCGGTTTGGTATTTGTCAATATTGAAAATTTTGGTTCGCTGTCCAATTGCAAGAGCCACGTCCAGCTCTCCCAAGCTGAAGAAAAAAAACTCTCCCACGTCAACTCTCTCAAGCCACCTCCAACCGAAAGCTCCTTGCCGTAAACATTGACAACATGTGTTTTTTTTCTTTCCTTTTTATTTTTTTTATTTTTTTCCGTAACACCAGCTGAACTTCAACTCTCTCAAGCCGACGACAACTCTTTTGCATGTGCTGTCCACCGAATTATATTTCCACTTAAAAACGTGTTTCTGTGATTTTCATTTTTGCCGAGAATTCTCTTATGTTCAAAGTCCTCTTTTTCAACTGTCCAAATCCACCGCTTTGAAAAACTTGTATAACATGCGCTTCAGATCAGAACCGGATCTTGTGAATTTTATTTGAACTAAAAAAAAATAAAAATAACACTCGAAATAAATTAAAAGGGAAAATAGATTATTAAAAATATATTATATATGTGAGGAAATATTTTTCAATTAAATCATAGTTATAAAATTAAGCATAAACATGATATTAATCAATTAAAAATCACAACTCGAATTTATGCTTATTAACTATTTTTCCATCTAAAACCAATAATAATGTCACGAAGCAGTTGAAATAAATTGGTTTTAAATAGCTAAAATATGCAATTTTTCAGCTCAAACACACCCCCCAACTAGCTTTTTGCTAACCCTTGAGCAAAATAGTGAAAATTAATTGAGATGAACATTGCATAAAAATCGAAATTCAAACGAAAACAATCAAACATAATTCTGAATTCTCACAAAAAATTGATTCGTGACTACTCAACACCAGTAGTTGTATCCACAAGAAAAGTCTCAACAATTGTTCACATAGAATTGGGGCAAATGTCTTAGAACTCGGATATGTGTGTGTGGCTAAACCTCTGTATGTTCCTCATTAATAAGCATGATTTATCAAAGGATTTTTCAACCTTAAGATTAATCATTATTGATTCTAACTACCTCAAAGCCTAAGGGACTAGCAGTTTTCACGCCAGCTCTGTTTTTAAAGGTTGAACACTCAACCCCCAAAGTCTTGGGTAACTGTTTCTAGCCCTTTTATACTTAGGAAAGTTCACTAAGTCGCCTTTATTGCCCTTTTTTTTTTTTTAATCTTTTCAAATCTTTTTTTTTTTTTGGCATGGCTCGGTAGTCCTGCAGTTTACTTCTCCTATTTTAAATCAATGAACATTAGTGAGGAACACTACGAGTGTAAGCATGTGCAAAATGTTCTTTCAAAACTTGCCCTTCATTCTATATAAATCATACTAATTCTCATTTCTGTAAATATCGCATCCCGGTGTTTCAAGTCACTCTTCAACAAAATGTGATGCATCATAAGTCATGCTCTATGCTTAGGGTTGAAAATAAATCTTCACAAAATAATTCCGCTCAACTACTCCACCAAGATACTCAAATTTCACAAAAATGCCAGAAGTGTGTGTTAATCATTTATGTTTCAATACACCTCACAACAGTTTTTTTTTATTTTTTTTTATTTTTATTTTTTATTTATTTTTTATTTTTATTTTACTAACACATCTTCAAAACTTCAACAGAAAACCCTCCCCCCAACTAAATTTGACATTGTCCTAAATGTTCAGCAAATGAATGTTCGACGTCATATATTATGCAGGCATGAATTGAAGCAAGATAAACACTGCAGAACATATATTGAAACGAAAGAGTAAAGAGGAAAGACGTCACCTGAGATATTCAAGTGCACACGAGGAGTAGATTTCTATCAAAGTTAGAAAAAACAAAAAGCAACAGAAATAAAAACAAAACAGACAAAAACGGTATATACAATGAAGAATCAGAAATTAATTCTGATAAGCAGGATCCTCCAGAGTAGTGGACTCAATCTCTGGAGTAAAATTACCCAAAAATGGTTTCAACCTTTGTCCATTAACTTTAAAAACATTACCATTCTCTAGATTTTCTATCCCAATGGCCCCAAAAGGATAAACAGCTTTTACAACAAAGGGGCCGATCCATCGGGATCAAAGCTTTCCAGGAAACAAATGGAACCTTGAATTATACAGCAAAACTTTTTGTGAAGGCTCAAAAGATTTTCGAAAAATGTTTTTATCATGAAAAATTTTCATTCGCTCCTTGGAAATACGAGAGTTCTCGTAAGCTTCATTCCTGATTTCCTCCAACTCATTAAGCTAAAACTTACGAAGAGAGCCAGCTTTATCCATATCACAATTAAATTGCTTGATTGCCCAATAAGCTTTGTGTTCCAATTCCACAGGCAAGTGACAAGCTTTTCCAAAAATAAATCGATATGGGGACATACCAATCGGGGTTTTAAAAGCAGTACGGTATGCCCAAAGTGCATCGGTTAGTCGTAAAGACAAATCTTTGCGACTTGGGTTAACCGTCTTTTCTAAAATTTTTTTAATCTCACGATTAGATACCTCAACTTGACCACTTGTTTGTGGATGATAAGGGGTAGCAACCTTATGAGTAATACCATATTTTCGCATTAAGGGCTCGAAAGGCTTATTGCAAAAGTGTTTACCCCCATCACTGATAATGGCTCGAGGTGTTCCAAACCTTGATAAAATATTTTCTTTCAAAAATTTCAGTACCACTTTGTGGTCATTGTTTTTGCATGGAACAGCCTCAATCCATTTGGACACATAATCCACAGCTACCAAAATGTAGAGATTGCCAAAAGAAACTGGGAAGTGTCCCATGAAGTCGATGCCCCAACAATCGAATATTTCAACAACCAAGATTGGATTTAATTGCATCATATTCCGACGGGTAATCCCTCCCAATTTTTGACAACGCTCACAAGTTTTGCAAAATTCATGGGTGTCCTTGAAAATGGTAGGCCAATGGAAACCACATTGCAAAATTTTAAAAGCAGTTTTCTTTCCAGAAAAATGGCCACCACATTCACCAGAGTGACAAAAGGACATCACACTTTGAAATTTGCTATTAGGAACACATCGTTTAAGTATTTGATCCGGGCAATATTTAAACAAATATGGATCATCCCAAAAGAATTTTCTTACCTCTACAAAAAATTTTCTCTTATCCTGTTGAGTCCAAATGTGAGGAATTTCACATGTAGCAAGAAAATTAGCAATGTCAGCGTACCATGGTACTTGAGATATACCAAAAAGTTGCTCATATGGAAATGTGTCTTTAATAGGAACGGTCTCTATGGAATCTGAAAGAACAAGTCTAGACAGATGATCTGCAACAACATTCTCAACTCCCTTTTTATCCTTGATTATCAAATCAAATTCTTGCAACAAAAGGATCCATCTAAGCAACCTGGGCTTTGCATCTTTTTTCGCTAAAAGGTACTTCAATGCAGCATGATCAGTGAAAATGACAATTTGAGACCCAATCAGATAAGAGCGAAATTTGTCAAGTGCAAATATTACTGCAAGTAGCTCTTTTTCAGTTGTTGAATAATTCATTTGAGCACTATTTAAAGTTCTACTTGCATAATAAATGACACAAGGCTTTTTGTCCCTTCGTTGGCCCAAAACAGCTCCAACAGCATAATCACTAGCGTCACACATGATCTCAAATGGCAAATTCCAATCAGGTGATCGCATAATAGGAGCTGAAATCAACATACCTTTTAGCTTTGTAAAAGCTAACTCACAATCATTAGTCCATGCAAAAGCATTTTCCTTTGACAATAAATTGCACAAAGGTCTAGAAATTTTGCTGAAGTCTTTGATGAACCTTCTGTAAAAACCTGCATGACCTAGAAAAGATCTGATATCCCTGATGTTCTTTGGGATGGGCAAGTTAGAAATTAATTCAATTTTAGCTTTGTCCACTTCCATACCTTGAGAAGATACAATGTGACCAAGGACAATCCCTTGAGTGACCATAAAATGACACTTTTCCCAGTTTAAAATCAAATTCTTTTCTTTGCATCTGATCAACACCTTTTCCAAATGAGTCAAACATTCATCAAAAGAATTACCAAAAATAGAAAAGTCATCCATGAATATTTCAACAAAACGCTCTACCATGTCACTGAATATACTCATCATGCATCTTTGAAATGTGGCAGGAGCATTACAAAGTCCGAATGGCATCCTTCGATATGCAAAGGTACCAAATGGACATGTAAAAGTGGTCTTTTCTTGATCCTCAGGAGCAATCTCAATTTGGTTATATCCAGAATAACCATCTAAGAAGCAATAAAATTTATGGCCCGCTACACGTTCAATGATTTGATCCATGAATGGTAGGGGAAAATGATCCTTTCTGGTGACAGAATTTA
>QGSO01000468.1:83363-130315 GCA_011037825.1 Carya cathayensis | reverse complement strand
GGGAAAATGACCATTTTACCCCTAACTTAAGGATTTCACATCCTAACTCCAAAAATTTCCAAAATTTACATTCCTCATGTAAATTTTATCCTAAACTCAAATATTAACTCAGAAAGATTTAAAATAAATCACAACTATGGAAAACACACTATGGCCGAAACATCCATAGGCTATTTCTCTTGATTTTTGTTGCAATTCTTTCCAACTTCAAAACTCATGCTTAAACCAAAATTTTGCAACAAAGATCTTCCTATTCTAAGTTTACAATCATACTTAAAATATCCATTTAGAAAAAGCTAATAATCAACACCAAACGTTTTGTAAAAAGATCCAAACACTTAATCACAAGCTTTGACCCTAAATCAAAACATCTTCAAGAATTCCAAAAATCAAATCTTACTTTTAACATATTCATAACATCACCCTAACATCAACCATGCTTTAAATCATCAAACTAAAGTCACCAAAATCACAAAATAACACTTGGAGTTTTTGGTTTTGCACTTAGTCAAAAAATATAAACTTTTTCCTCAACTAGTTTTGATAAATCTCTTGATCAATGGCTTAAGAAGGTGAGATCTTCAAAATAAAGCATCACATGGTTTAAGAATGTGTCGTAAAGAATATCCAACCATAAAAATTAAAATCACATGGCTAAAAATCAATAAAACATAGATCTAACCCAAACACATCAAATCTTAGGCCTAACAGGAATCCTCTTGCATAGAAAAATCATATCTTTGGTAATAATACTAAATATCTTCAAAATAACATCCTAACATGAAAATAAGAGACTTAGGAGCATCATATAAAAATATCAAAGCCTTTAAAGTAAGATCAAACCTTGAAATATTAAAACTTTCTCCAAATAAAAACTGTTTTGTCACTTCCAGTTTTCAAGTTTCTAGATCTAAGAAAATCTATCATCAAAAGCTTTATTCATGCAAAAAAACCCTCAATGAACACTCTTAAACACATGCTAAGAACACTTCATAAAATTTTCTGACAAAGATATGTCCATTAGTTTGGTCAAAAACTCCAAAACATAACATACTCTCCAGAATGACCTTTCCATGGTTAAAAATACTTTTGATTGACCAAATGACCCTGTAATGATACGAATAATATATCTAAAGAAACTATACTCAAAGAGAACAACTTTTATGAAGGAGTCATCGTGTGAAAATACTTTCATAGGATCGAAAAGCTCCATGAAAAAAGACCCAGAAATCTGCCTAAGAGAGCTCTTTTGGGTTTCTCTCTAAGAACGGGGTGAAGAAGTGATGAAAGGGAAGTAAGTGTGTCTTGCACGACTCAAGACTTCTGTAGGGGGAAGATATGGACCTGAATGACCAGTGATTGGAGGTAGATATGTGACGTAAAGTGGAGAATAGAGAGGGGAAAGGACTGCTGTTGGGCCTAAATTTTAACTCAAATTAATGAACCAAAATTTAGTGCAGTTTTACCTGCAAGTATAAAGGTGTTGTAGTACCTTACAGGATCGAATCCACAGGGATTGACTTATGTGAAAAAATTCTCTCAAACAAATGAAAATAAAATACTAAAAGAGATGCGCGATTAAAAATAAAATGAGGTTAATGAAATGATGATTTTTGACGTAACAAAATAAAACTAAAATGATAAAATGTATTGATATCGGAAAAGACTAAGGTTTCGAGGATCCATTTAATAATTTAAAATATTGTTTCTGATCGAATTACTTCGATTAAACTAGAATAATGATTCCGTTTAATTGGAAGATTTAGTAATTAAGATCAAGAAAATAATTACTAATGATTGAGCATGAGAGATCGATGATTAAAACACTTACAAAACTCTTTGACTATCACAGGGATTTCTCAAGCATTCACTGTATTTGGAAATCACAATAAATCAAGAAAAATATATAGATAATCAAAATTTCCAATAATAAAATCATTCAATCGATCAAACTCACAAAATAAATTTGTCGACGATCCGAAAATAATTTTCAAATCATTAAACTTCACCTCTAACCTTAGTATGAAAATTTAGCCAAAATATTTATTACAAGTGCTATAAAAATAAAATAAACCTTGTTCATGATGATATTAAAATAAAACACAATAAAACAACACAAGAAAAGTGAAGAGAAAATAAGAGTTAAAAGAAGAAAAATAAAACTCCCTCTCCATTCCGTAAGCTCCGTTCGGCGTCTACCACTGCAGCTTGAAACTCCTTCCAGCTTCTCCGTAGACGTCCTCCTTCTCAGCCCAGCGTCTCCAGCTCCTTCAGGTGCTCAGTTCGTCCCAAGCCAGCTCCAAATGTAAAATCACCCCTTGCCGAGAACTCCAAGCGAAATGGCCCCTTGTTTCGTCCGTTCGGTGCTCAAGTCCAGCCTTGCCGAGAACTCCAAGCGAAATGGCCCCTCGTCTCAACGTCCAACTCTCCTTTCCATCTTCACCTGGTTCATTTTCCCTGCAGTGAAATATGGTTCCGTGGCTACTCTGTTTCTCTCACTAAAAACAGAGCAGAAAACAGCTAGAACATAGCTCTCCCTTCTCCTACGTAAACTCTTCTCTTTTTTTTCTGCTTTGTTTCCTCAACGTCCACTCTGAACGTCCAGCTAGAAGAATACCTTCCCCCAGTCCTTCTCTCTTTAATTTTTTTTAGTTCTGTATTTTTTTCTTTTCTTTCCTTCACTCCCCGAACCCCCCTCTCTCCTTTCTTTCCACCACCGACTTTCCTTTAACTCTCCCCCTCAAAATCTCCACGTACCCCTCAGTTTTATTTCTTTACGTCCTCACTTCCTCCATTCAGTCCGTCTAAAAACCTCATTTTAAATGCCAGACGAAGTGTCTCCATTTAAGTCCGTCTAAGTCACCGAAAGCCCTCAGTCCAAAAAGTGACATGAACCTCCTCCCCTCCTCTCCGTAAATCACTCTGAACGTAAGCTCCTTCTCAATCAACTTCTCCTTTTTTTTTCTTCTGTCAAAACCTCCTCCTTGATGTTCTCTCTTTCTCTTCCAAATTTGCTTTCGGTTCCACTTGACAACATGGTTCTTTTTCTTCCTTTCGGCTCCACTTTCCGTTAATATTGATTGCCTTCTGATTTTATTCTCTGTTCCAGCTCACTCCTCTCCCCCTTTTCTTTCTTTTTTTTTTTTACGTAAAAACACCCAGCTCCTTTCCACGTCCAATCTCTTCTTTATTCTCTGTTTCAGCCCACTTCAACGAAAGAAACCTCCGTAAGTTCCGTAAAACTCCCCTCTTTTGCTTTCGGTTCGGTATCTGTCAATATTGAAAATTTTGGTTCGCTGTCCAATTGCAAGAGCCACGTCCAGCTCTCCCAAGCTGAAGAAAAAAAAACTCTCCCACGTCAACTCTCTCAAGCCACCTCCAACCGAAAGCTCCTTGCCGTAAACATTGACAACATGTGTTTTTTTTCTTTCCTTTTTATTTTTTTTATTTTTTTCCATAACACCAGCTGAACTTCAACTCTCTCAAGCCGACGGCAACTCTTTTGCATGTGCTGTCCACCGAATTATTTTTCCACTTAAAAACGTGTTTCCGTGATTTTCATTTTTGCCGAGAATTCTCTTATGTTCAAAGTCCTCTTTTTCAACTGTCCAAATCCACCGCTTTGAAAAACTTGTATAACATGCGCTTCAGATCATAACCGGATCTCGTGAATTTTATTTGAACTGAAAAAAATAAAAATAACACTCGAAATAAATTAAAACGGAAAATAGATTATTAAAAATATATTATATATGTGAGGAAATATTTTTCAATTAAATCATAATTATAAAATTAAGCATAAACATGATATTAATCAATTAAAAATCACAACTTGAAATTATGCTTATTAACTATTTTTCCATCTAAAACCAATAACAATGTCACGAAGCAGTTGAAATAAATTGGTTTTAAATAGCGAAAATATGTAATTTTTTAGCTCAAACAGATGGCTGTGTTATTCTACAAAGAGGCTAGTTTCCACTCTATCATATTCGAAGGGGACTCACTTCAAGTGGTGGAGAGAATGCAGAAGATAGTAATTGATTGGAGCCAAGGAGGACTTATCATCGAGGATACAAAACTGGTTTTACAAGAGTTTGCTTCTTGGAGTTTTTGCCACACAAAGAGGGATTCAAACATTGCAGCCCACATGCTTGCCAAGGATGCCCTATTAAATGAGTGTGATCTCTATGAATTAAAGGAGATACCTAAGTGTATTAGACATGTTATTCAATTAGATCTTTGTAACAACATGCTTTAATCAATGAAAGTTATCTTGATTTCAAAAAAAAAAAAGTACTAATGAACGGATGTCTTTTTTTCTTCTTTAATCTAAGTAGTTTATCAAGAAACACTGAAGAGTGGTTGATCCAATCATATCCTAAATATTTCCTAAAGAAAATTTGTTTTGACACCTAGTATAGGATACACACACACACCAATTTATAACTATCACCCTTTGTAACACTTTGTCCCTCTTGGGTTGAAAATCTATAGGAACCGAATGATATTAAGTTTAAAATAGCTCAATTGAATAGTTCTTTAAACTCATGTTATGTTTTGAAGTTGTTTATAGTCTTAGAGTTAGCTTATCTAAGTTTGAAATAGTTCCAATGAGACTTTATGTATTAAATATTTTGGATTTGGTTAATAGTTTGAAATAGTTCATCGTTATCTATGAAATATCTTAGTCTTTCTTTGGGCACTGCTCACAAATCTTTGATGATTTGGGATGGTGTGATTGAGAAGTTTTTTTTTTTTTGATGGAAATATGCTTCGTGCATACATTCATAAACGAAGTTACAGCTGCGACTTATCAGTATAGGAGAACCAGACTATAAGTCAACTAATGCAAATGCTCAGGAGCTTCTCTGCACACAAAGTGGCGGACATTGTCTTAACTTCTAAAACGCTCTAAATTACTAGAGCCTGGATGACCCCTCCAACCTCCAGGAAGGCGGACTACGGGAGACAACTGCTATGAACAGACAGTCCAAAGCATAATTCTACACTAAACCTAAAAAACCGACAAAACCATAAAACAAAAAAGCCAACAAAAAACAAACCAACCACGAGCACGACATGAGCTCTAACAGCACCCCCTCCACAGGCAATCGGCAACACGAGCCCCAACTGAACGAGTATCTAGCTTGCGTACGGACCATAACAACCTCCACAGCGGAGGCTGGCCGTACGACCACCGGCCATAACATCGCCCGCCGCTCTCCACTCTTTGCCTCAGATTGAGGCTGCACAGCAACTCATCCCCTCACCATGGACTTCACAAGATACGAACAGAACAACACAACCAACAACACCACGGCGGCAGAGGCCGTGCCAAGCACAGGCACAAAAACAAACACCAAAAATAGAGAAACAGAACACACACACCGGCGCCACCAAACAATCGGGGCAAAGATCATACAAGAACAGAAAACCAAACGCCCAAAAAATAGAAAAACAGAACACAAAACAACTAGCAAACAGAGGCCGTGCTCGACAAAAACTTCTCAAACCGTGATTGAGAAGTTTGAGAGGTGGTTGACTAGAAGAAAAATGATATATTTGTCTAAAGGGGGAAGAATTACTTTGACTACGAGTAAGTTGTCTAATCTTTCAACATATTTCCTTTCACTTTTTCAAGGAAAGCTGATAGAATTGAAAGAATTTTTTGAAATTTTGTGTGAGGCGGTAACGGGGAGGAAACAGACTTTCACTTGGTAAGTTGGAACAAGGTATGCTTCAATAGTTGCTTATGGAGGGGGATTGAGGGTTCGAAATTTGAGATATTTCAACAAAGCTCTAATTGGAAATGGCTGTGGTGGTATTACGTTGAGAGGAATGCATTATGGAAAATATTATTGATGTTAGATATGAGGGGATGTGGGGGAGTCAATATTCTAATGAAGTTGGAGGAGTGTATGGGTTGGGTTTGTGGATGTTTATTCAGATGCATTGAGGAGAATTTGTCAATCATTTCAAATATAAGGTGGGTGATGGGACAAGGGTTAATTTTTTGCATGATATTTAGTGTGGGGATATGACCCTTAATAATGTTTATCCTTCCCTCTTTAGGATTGCAAGAGATCAAGAATCTATAGTGACTGATTCCTTTATTTTTTTAAACAACAATCTCCAATGGAATATATATTTTATCAGAGATGTACATGATTGAGAAGTGAATGCTACTTATGATTTTTTTAGAAGATTGTATGATATGAAGATTGCTCAAGGAAGGGAGGATAGTTTGTTATGGATTCATGCTGAAAATTCTAGATTTTCAGTTCGCTCCTTTTATAAGGCATTAACTTATCATTGTGTCAAAAAATTTCTTAGGAAGTGCATTTGGAGATCAAATGTGCCTAATAAGGCTGCATTTTTCTGCTGGTTGGCATCCCTCGGAAAATTTTTGACAAATAATAATTTGAGAAGCATGAATTATTTGTTGTGGATTGATACTTCATATATACGAAAGATGGTGAATCTATTGACTATCTATTTTTTCATTGTGAGGTAGCCAAGACACTGTGGGATGAGATTTTTGGTAGGATGAGTATTGCTTAGATTCTAAGCAAGTGGTGGATCTTTTAGCATGTTGGTAAGGTTTGAAGGGGAGTCATCGCATTGTTGGTATGGAAAATGATACTTTCATGTTTGATGTGGTGCTTACGGTTGTAAAGAAATGTGTGGCGCTTTGAAGATAGAGAATGCTTAATGGAGGAATTTAGAGAGTTTTTCTTTAGTACCTTGTATTTTTGGGCTAAGGCTCTTGTATTTTTTTTTGAAAGGAAACATTTCATTGATTAGGGCAAATGCTGAATACATGGAGGATAATCCTCAATAAGTATACCGTCTTTCGAGCAAGTAAGGCCAAACTTAGCAAAGTGATGAGCAATTACATTGACCTCCCTAGGAACATGTTGAATAGACCAATGGCAGCTTTTGAAGAGCATGACCTTGATATCTCTAATGACAATTCCATTGGGGCTCCAATTGTCTTCTTTGTGTTGGACAGCCTTTACCACTACAAGAGAATCCCCTTCAAGGATAATATCATTCAACCCCAGTTTAGCACAAACGGAGGTAGCTCTTTGAGCAGCTACTGCTTCTCCTAGTAATGGATCAGGGTCCATGGATGAACAAAGGGAAGCAACAATGGAGCCATCTGAGTCCCTAATGACCACTCCAATTTCCAGTTTTGAGTTGCCTTTATCAATGGTTGCATCCCAATTAACTTTGAAAACATTTGGTGGGGGAGTAGCCCATTTAGTGCTTGTCGGCACAAGGACCTTAGCCTATTTTGATCCACCCTCTAGCCAAGACTTGATTGAGTACATTAGCTCATGTGCCTGCTTGGAGACTTGGGAAGGATGGTGAAATTGCTGCTCAAAGAGCCAGGTGTTCCTTCTATAACTTGTATTTATGTGTATTCTTTTATATTCTTCTTGTGTAGTTGAGCTGTACCTATTTACTTATCAATAAAATTCTCTTATTAGTTATAAAAAAAATCTCAATTTAGCACCAGGTATAAAATATTACATAATAAAAATTCATAAAATCATAGTACTTTATATAAAGAAAACCTCTAGAATAAAAACGTTAACAACACTAATTAAAAGAGAAAAAAATAGTCTTGTATCACTCAATACTAAAAATAAACAGGATTTGCCTTAATGCTTTAATCACTTGATTAAACCACTTCCATATGTTATTAATTTCTCAAATTATTGTTATGACATCATTATCCAACCTTTTAAACCTTGAAAATTTGATTGGGCCAAGAAAAATTGAATTTAAGCTTGATAGCATCTCAAACCCTAACCAAACCCCCTTTAAACCCCAAATTGAAGTCCACTTGGTTGAGGCCCACCAAGGCCCACGAATTTGGCTACCTTGGCAAGGCTTCTTGGAGAAGTTTCCTACCCCACATGGCAGACCATCCACTGCCCTTGGCTGCACCCAATAGTGCCTTTATGAGATGGAGAAACCCACCCCCATCAACCTCCATACCTCACAGCTTCTGCAGGCTGTCCTTTCCCCTCTCTATTCTCCACTTTATGTCACATAGCTACCTCCAATCAATGGTCATTCAAGTCCATATCTTCCCCCTCCATAATTATAGAGTCGTGCAAGACACACTTCTTTTCCTTTAATCACTTTTTCACCCCGTTCTTAGAGAGAAACCCAAAAGAGTTCTCTCGGGTAGATTTCTATGTCTTTTTGCGTAGAGATTTTTGACCCTTTGTAAGTATTTTGCACGTGATGACTCTTTCATAAAAGTTGTTCCTCTTTGATTATAGTTTCCTTAGATATATTATTTGTATCATTCCATGGTCATTTGGTTGGTCAAAAGTATTTTTAACCATGGATAGATCATTCTGGGCATGAATCTGTAGAGTATGTTATGTTTTGGAGTTTTTGACCAAGCTAGTGGACATATCTTGGTCCAAAAAGTTTATGGAGTGTTGTTAGCATGTGTTTAAGAGTGTTCATTGAAAGAGTTCACGACATCTTGTACTACAAATCGTTCAATATTGTACTCTTAAATTGAACAAGGAGGAAGAAGATGGAACCTGACAAACTAGTTTACAGTGCAAAGAGTTCACGGCATCTTGCAAGTTTCGAAACTCCAATTCACCATTCACCCTCCTCTTTTTATTTCGTTTTTCAATTTATCAAAATTTTTTTTTCTTTTATAGAAAAGATTATTTCTCATTATTTTTATTATCATTCTCATAATATTTCTTAATGTGATATTAAATGATAGATTTATAAGTGAAATATAATAAATAATTTTTAATTATTTAATATTATAATATAGGATGATAATAGAATGATGATAAAAGAGATGGAGAGTAATATTTGTCTTTATGTATTATTATTATTATTTAAAAAGATATCTATTATGATGAATGCTCCATCTAAACTACAAAGCCCATTAAGCTACTTAGGTCCATCAAGCTCGTTTCACCTAAAGCCCATTAAGTCCACTTAAGCCTATTTCACCCAAACGAACCAACATGCACACTTAATTACAAGTCCAATTAAACCTTATATATGTATTTCAATACTACTTAGGACCAATGGAAATAAGTCGAGTTCAAGGCTTTCTTGAGCACCACCAAGATTCCAAGCAAGCAAGACATCTCCTAGGAAAGGCTTTAAATTTTCAAGCCCATTTAATCTTTCACTCGTGTAGCTGCATTTTCTATTTATTATCTTTTTATCATCTCCCATTGTGATATCAAATTATAAATAAAACATATTTAATTATTTAATATCATGTCGAGGAATAATTAAATAATGATAATTAGAAAAATAGTAAATAAAAACTTCATTATTAAGCGTGGGTTTACAAGTCTAAAGTAAAAGATGAACATGATCTAATAATCGTTAAGACAATGACATTTTAAGTATTTATTCATGGAATTCTGTCAAAAGCTTTCATATGCGTGAAGGAGTCAATATGCATGCATGCTTTCCTGCAGGAAGAGTGCTCTTTTCCACTTAATGATTAGGTCATTTTTCTTTAAATTTACCAAAGTCAAAAGGAAACGATTAGGATGGGAATTTGTTCAATACGTCTCTCAATTTTCCCACTCTTCACCTTATCCTTCCACTACCAAATTTAGACTAAAGAACGGCGAGCCTTCGCCACAGAAATACACGTACGGCTCTTAAACAAAAAAGAGAATGTTAAGCTCATAAATAAATCTTATAGCAGAAATTGCATAAACTGTTGTTGCTTGATGTAGTCTATTAGATTGTAAAGCTCAATCTTTTTATCATAAAGTAGATCTAATATATAAAGAGAAAATATATTTGTAACCGTAAATTGTACAACAGTTGCATAATCGTTTTGAAAAAAAATGAATAAAATATGGAGTTCACATAAAAAAATTAATTTTTTAATAGTGACTCTTACTCTTTTTCAAAACGATTACGCAACGTTTATATACTTTACGATTGTATATAGAATTACTCATGTATAAAACTCTCAATCAACCTAATTTTAATTTATAACTGGTGGGCTTATTTAATATGACCCATTAAATAAAATTTATAGGTTCAAACTTGGGAGTTTTTAAATTCTAGAGCAAATTCTAAGATTGCAACAGTTGTTCCCTACGTTTGGGGAGCAATTGTAGCAACTGGGTTTTGTAATATGATTTTTTCATTCAACTCCCCACGCAATGAATATTTCCAAGAAATGGCATCAAAGTTCTTGCATTGTGTTTATGAAAAGTTCAGTTAAAACTAAAAATAGAGAAAAAGAAGTTTCTTAGCTAACACATTTGGCAAGATTTTAAGAGAAATACTAATTATAGTTAAGGAAAATTTACAGAAAATGTACTTCGATTATCCATGTGTCAGCTATTGATATGTTGAAAATTATAAAGCTTAAAAATTTAAAATTTGAATTTGACAAAATGAGACTTGTACATAAAATTGTAAGTAGAATTATTATAAGTATATGTAGTACTACTCAAATTCTAAACAAAAGGAATAAGATGTTGATGCTCTATCAGCCATAAAAATCACAATGAATGAAAACAATGCAAAATTCCTACAAAAATTATTATAATATAACTTCAAAGAACTTGGACTTAGAAAACTCTATTTTTCAAGAAAGATAAAGCCATTGAAAACATAATATCTATAAAGAGTACACAAAAGTAAATGTACATAGAATTTTTTATTAATTATTATGTTCAACTTCCTACTTCTTTTCCTTGGCACTTAATTCTCATTGTTACGGCCAATATTAATGATCGTGACCTATTTTTGCCAGACAAGAGATCAATTATGAACAAGAGTATGCCAAGATTGTTGAAAATCCATGCCATTTTCTTTTGTCCCCCCCTCTTTGTCCATGCTGTCTGGTACATCTTTTTAGTGTTGATATCATATATATGGCCAAGAGTTTTGGGTAAATGCATGCATTTGGTTGCAGTGTCCATCTAAATTAGGTGGATGGAGACAACATAAATAATAATGCCCATCATGATTCGACGGACAGACAGATAAACCTCTCAATCTGCTGCTGCAATATGATTACTTTCATTTAGACTTTTTTCTCTATTTGGCCCACTTCTAGTAATTCCCCACGAGGCTGCTGAACGTACGTCTCTTTGCACTCTCTCCTTGTGGGCCCCCTTTGTTTCTTGATCAGTCATGTTGTAATTATAATTACAACATGACTGATCTTCACCTTAACATTGATGTTTTAATAGATTATTGTATCAAAGACTTTCAACGATATGAAACCAATCATCATCTAGTTCATCACTTTTTCGAATCTAGAAATTCAACCTTGATATCAAAATTATCTTATGAATTAATCACCGCTTTTTCGAATGCTATGATTGGAGAAAGCCACTCCACCACGACCTAAAACGTTCATTTGAACCGTTAGAAAAAGTTTCATAGTATTACCTCAAGTGAATCTTAATTCCTATAGTTAGATCTTTTGCTTATCTTACATTAACCCACGTCCAATTGTTAGGATTTCACTTTTATATCACTTGGGAGGCTTAGAGTATTCCAAATTAATTGTACACTTCATGATCACGAGATTGAGATAATGCTCTAGAAAAATCATAGAGAGAGGAGAGGCTATTTCGTTCTTTTTCACACATTTAAAAAAGTAACATAAGACTCATTCTTGTAAACTAGTATGAATTAAATTAATAATAGAGAGTTATTCAACTAATGCTGAGTTATTAGAATCACTACACCAATCATCTTAACACGTGAAAACTCCATGGGTCATGGATTTTAACCCAACTACTAATTGCTCCCACCTGTCCACAACAGATGTCATGCACATAGATTATCTCCTATCGAGTAATGTAGATACAGTTCTAGAGCATATAAGTCTGGTGTATTTCCTTTTAAAAAAATAGGGTTTATCATTAAAAAAATTATTTTTCCATGCGGGTCTTAAATTTAACCATTTTTTCAAATGAGTGCATGTGATTTACACACTTTAGGATTGCAAATATCATTTCTTATCTCTTATTAATCTCTCAAAATGAAACGAGGAACCTAATGAGATGACATATGGTAGGAATACTACATTAAGTGCCATCCAACTTAAATAGTACATCACTCATGAGATCTCGTTGCTAATCTAATCTAAACGCTAAGTCGATATATCTCACATGATTTAAGTCCTAACTTGATATAAGCATCAAGTCCAACATATGATAGCAAATAGTCCCACAAAAATAAACCTAAACTCGAGAGCCTCTAAATCATGCTTACTAACATAATCTTTGCATGTTTATAAAAAATACAAGAAAGAGCTAAGCCATAAAACTTTGGATTTTGTTTTGTTGAGACGGTGATTTTGAGGACTGATGTGTTGCTTGTTTAACATTCCATAAATGGCAATATTTGGGGCTGAAAATTGGGGGTAATGTCAGCCATGGAATGGTCATGTAAGTGGGAGAAGCTTGGGGGGAAACTAGAGGTTTCGACTGGAATGGAACTAAATGGGGTAAATCGAATGGCATTTATTTAGGGTTTAGATGGAGTTTTGGTTAGTGTTTCAATCCACATCCAATTTTCTTGCTCAAATGAAAGTACCAAGGTCCAAGGGAGTAGATGAGTTGGATAGTGTAATAGTGGTTGGTTGCCTGTGGAAGTGGTTTAAACCAAGATGGAAACACTTAGTCAAAACTAGTTACAATGTTTAGGGTTTGGAGATTTAGGGTTTCATTTCAGTTTCCATCAAGTTTGGGTTTTAATTAGGGTTGAAACCCTCTTTGTGGTTGGCCAAATAGTGTTTGAGTGGATGGAATTGTGAATTGTGTAAGAAGCATGTTGACTTGCTTGGTTTTCACTCCATTCACCGTACACATTAGTACTCCTCTTGACAAGTGTCAAGTAGATCTCCAAATGGATGGTTGTGACGATGCTATGTGTCCAAAATGGTTTTCTAGTGATTTTAGGTTAATTTGGATATTCTAGGTGGTGATTTGACAGCTGTTTGTACCAGACGCCACATGGCGCTCTCCCGAAGGTCTACTATTCACTTGAAAGAAAAACTCAAAACTTTTTATTGCATTATAAAATCTTAAATATTCGTATGAGTTTAATGGTGCAATTCGTTTCGCCAAAGCATCCTCTAGCCTCTACTAGCAGAGAGACAATGACTGTGATTTGTAAGCGATGCCATCTCAACTGAACCTGTTGATTGCCCATCGTCAATCTAAGGGACGTCACTTCCTTATTACATACTTCTAAGTGACTAGGGGAGCTCCACTAGGATAATACCCCATTTCAGCTTGGAGTCATGAGAAACACTCACACACACACACACACACACCCCTATCTGTTAAAAACAATCAATATCTCTCTTTCAAACATCAACAGAAAATTGAGATATAATACCATAAGGTTTTGTGAAATCTAAGTAAAATTTATAGGAAAACTATTTCATACACATAACTGGGAAAGTTATAAAATGCTTGAACGACCTTTGCGTGGGCATTCTAAAAGCGAGATAGCATGTAGAACATAAAAGTGGCAAGAGGAGATAATAAATAACGAGGTCCCCTCTTAACATGTACGCAAGACAGGCATACTTCACAACTATCCACACATTTTGTAAGTATCTTAATGCCAAAAACTTAAACTTACCTAAATGCTAGAAACTTTTCCCTAAGCTTGCTCATTGTTGAGGTGGCCTTCCTAGTTAGTTCGAAGATAACCTCAAGCGTCCTAATGTGAGTGAGCTTAAGTCTTAGGGAAGTAGGGTTCTTTTTTCTGAAACGAAGTCTAGAGTGAATGAGAGAGAGAAAGAGACAAAGAAAGACTATGTTTTTAGAAGGAAGATGGGGGAAAGAGATGGTTGTTGTGGAGAATAAAATGGAAAACAAAGACATCATAGGTCTTTTACCACCAGTCACGGGATTGGTCCATTATTTTGCGAGTTCCCAGATGTAACATCCTGTTAGAAATTTAGTAGATGAAGTTCTTTAGACTTTAGGAATGATGAGAAAAGCCTAGAAAGGTCTCATGAATCGAGTATTCGTGTAGGTTTTAATATGATAGCATAGTCAGTTTCTTACCATTTTGGTGTTAAAAACGTGATTTTATTTATTTGAGGTACTTATGAGTGTTATAATGAGAAGCTGTTTTTGCCATTAATCTTAGATGCATATTTAAAATTTTATGGCGCAATAAAATTATTTTTGTTTTTCAGACAACAGTAGCTCGAAAATGCTTTTTGATTTATTCGAGGCACTTAGGAGTCAAAATTCGTGGAACGAATTGCACTCCTAATTTCATAGGATTGTTTAGGATTTTATGGTGCAAATTTATTTTCACCATTTTTGGAGTGAATAGTAACACCAGTGTTAGCATGCAGTCTAGTCGTTTTTAGATCATATTGTGGATTGTCCAAATCAGCTCAGAGGAGTTTCATTTGGACACTTGGCAAGATCTTAGCCACGCTTGTGAATAGTTTAGGATATGTTTTAAAGCCTTTGTAAGTAGATTCTCATGAAGATCTCTTCATATAAGTTGTTCCTCTTTACTCTAGTTTCTATTGGTATATTTGGTGGGACTTTTCATGGAGTTTTGTTTAGTGAAAAGTTTGTTTAAACATGCAAAGTTCATATTGGGCATAATTTGGACAGTGTGTGATTCTTTGATATTTTTGATGAAGTTCTTGTCAAGATCTTGGTCCTATCTTTTTATGGTCTAGAGTTAACATATTAACATACAGGTTGGAGTTAAATTTGTTGCATATTAAGAGTTTTTACTAAGACTTTTGCATAATATGAGAAAGTTGGAAATTGGAGGTGTGAAAACAGTTTCTATTTTGAGTAAGCTTGGGTCATTTGTTATGGAAGCATGCTCCTATGGTCTTGATATTCAGATATGTTGTTCTTAGGATTTTGATCTATGTGTTAGGAAGTCATTTCAAAGATTTATGGTTGTGATCTTAAGCGAATGAGTTTTTTATGCAAGCGAAGGTCTGGTTGGAACGCAAACTTGAGGCTCATAGGTTGTGTTGTGTTTCTATGCAACTTTTTTCATGTGATCTTGAGTTTAATTCTTAGATCAATTTTAGGACTTGAATATGAAGTATATGATGTTGTTTCATGATGGTTTACTTCATGAAAAACTAAGATTTAGTGGATTGATCAAAAACCAAAACATATAGTACTCAGTTTAAAAGTAAATGTGCAAGAAATATTCTACTAATCATCCTCACACCATACCACAAATAATTTATTTTTTTATTTTTATTTTTTCTCTTACTAAGTATGTGGTATATGGATAATGAGTAGAAGAACGCAATTAGTTTGGGAAGAAAAAAAAATCCTTAAAAAAAATAGCTGTGGTGTGTGGGCATGATGAGTAGCAAGCTAATTATATTGGATGATATTTATTTTGTGACTTTTGTGGTCTTTGATTTATTTTTTCAAGCATGATAATCATTAGGATTGATGCATGAACATATTGAGAGTATAGTTATTAATTTTTGGACTTTTCGGAGTTGATTTAAACAGTGTTAGACCAAGAACATCAAGAGATGTATGTTCTTTGTGGTCAAAACTTGATGTAAGAAATTGTGGTTTTTATTATATTTATTTTGTTCATGTCCTAGCATGATATTAAAATATAGAATATGATTTTTGTATGTTTAATGATTCGGTTTTAGCATGAAAGTTAGAGTTCGAAAGAATTGCAACCAAAATCAAGGATTTTAGCATTTGTATGTTTTTGCCTATGCTTGGTTCTTATAGCTACATTGTGTTTTAAATTTTTCTAATTAGATATTTGGATTTAGAAAAAATTTTCCACGAAGAATGTAAACTTAGTGAGTTTTGGAGTTAAGATGCAAAATCCTTAAATTATGGGCAAAAGGTCATTTCCCACATATAGAGGGATAAAATAGTAATTTTTCCATGAGTCAGTGATTTTATATTTCTATGTATATTATTAAGGTGTTTCTAACCTTTAGAAATATCTCATTACAGTTCCTATTATTTCACACTTTATTATGTCATGCTATAATCACTATAAGTTGACCTCTAATTTACTCTCAGGATACTTGTGTATGTATGGTAGTAAGAAATCATCATTCATGTGGATAGGTTTATATATATATATAAATATATATGCGTTAACTTATGTTATACCATGTTATCTTTTGAAGTACATAGTTATGTTTTTATATCGCTGACGTTGTGACTTTACTAAGAGAACCCTAACATACTGAGCAAGAGAACCCAAACACATCCATCCCATTGCCACCCCTCAACCACCATCGGCTGGAGACTGAAACCTCACCTCCATCATAGATGATGTTGATGGGCCCCAGCGTCCTCCCTGAGGGCCGTCCAGTGTCAGTCCTCTTAGATGAACTGGTTTTTTTCTCTATTTCTCTTTGTCGGAGGTGTCAAAGAGTGTCATCGAGCATTTGCCTTCACCACCATCACAGATTTGACTAACGGTCTCCGGTGACTCCATTGAGGGGCTTGAAACGTCAGTCCTCCTACATTGATCATGAGTTTTCTTCTCCGATAACCTAAGCCTTTGCCTCTGTTATTGCCATAGAATTGATTGATGGACTCTAGAGACTCCATTGCGGGGCCTTCAATGTCGGTCCTCCTCTGGGGACTGGGAGTTTTCTTTTTCTTTTCTTTTTTTTTCTCGTTAACACAGTTAAGGGACACTGTGACCTGAGCCTTTGCCTCCACCATCGCCACAGACTTGATCATTAGACTTTGGTGACTCCATTATCGGTTCTCCTCCAGTGACTAGGAGTTCATTTTGTGTCTTTGCCTTCGATTTACAGTGGGCACAGAAGTAATGTTTTTTTTCCCTTAAGAGGATAAAGCTGGAGTAGTAGGGTATCTTTGAATTGGGATTTGGGATCTAACGATGACGACGCACAATGTGGATTCGTCTTATTTGGAAGGTGAGAGGGAGGTAATAATTTTCATATCTTTAAACGTAGCAAAAGGATAGCTAGGTTCATGTGTCTAGGTGGGATGGCAAATTCATGGGTGGCTAAGGGGATGGAGGATTGTTTAGAACTTAACTATCATAAAGATTTCTTCAGAGAGCTAAGGATGGGTAATGGATTTTTTATCATTTAACATCATGTTAACACAAGGGGCATCTTTCTGCAACTCACAGAATTCTGGAATGGAAGCAGGAAAGGTTTGTTGTTGATTTTGGAAGGTGCAAATGGCTTTGGATGTAAAGGATTTATGTAGACCACTCGAAGTGTTACTGGGTCCAAAGCACAATTCTGAAGCATGCAAACAGTAGGGAGTTGTTGATGGAAAAATAGTGGGAAGGCCTTCCTCAATCAAATGTGCTTCTTACACTACGGTGTTGAGGTCACTGGCAAGTAGTTCGGCTGAGATCAACTCAGCGGCAGAAGGAAAGGGGAAGGCACTTATAGGAGACAATGGCCGGCATGTGACATTGGAAGAAGTGGAGGGGGTTTTGTGGGATGTTAAAGCTCACCTGAAGGGAGTTATGGAGTATGTGAGAGATCTGATGATTAAAATGGATAAGGGGCTGGACCTAGTCATGGGTTTTGATGGTGGGTCAAAAATGGATGAGCAAGGGTGGGGGGTAGATACTTTGGGTTTGAAGGCCACAAGTGTGCAGGCAAAGGGCAATACAACGTCGTTATAGATTGGGTCATTGAACGTTGGCATCTTTGTCCATGCCAGTGTCACTATGCCTCCTGAGGGAGTAGTAGGTGTAACAGCCTGCTAAAACCTAGCCTTATCTCCTCACCATTCTCTTTCCTTTTATTTCGCACATATTAGACAGCACAGCAATCACCATCTCTCTCGTCTCTACCCTCACCCGAAATCACGTGCATAATTTATCTTTTCTCGTAAATCATGTTATTTTGTTCTTCACCCGAAAACTGAAAGATCATGAACAGAATTATCCTAAGCGTTGTACCTTGATGGCGTATTCCGGAAGTTATCCAACAGATTTCAAAGTAAGATATTTTATAGTTTATGGATTTTTGGGGTATTATGGAAATATCTATAGAAAATATTTCCAGTGTTATTAGATAAGCTTGTTTTTAAAGTAGCACAATTATAATATTTTAATGAGCTCTGAAAATATTATAATTGTGGATAATTACTTAGATTAAATATTTTAGTTGTTTTAAGATATTAAGAGGTTTAACTTTACGTTGAAAACTCTTATTTAATTTAAGTAGTTTTATACTCTCTGAGTAATTAATGATGCGTTATCATTTTAAATAATGATGAAGAAATATTATTTTATAAACCTTAGTTTGTAAAATAATATTCTATCTTAATTCCTCTCAGTGTTGTAATTAAGTGTTTTATTAATTTAACTGATTTTATCATCTTCGATTAATTAACGGTACTTTATCATTTTAAATAATGATGAGGAAATATTATTTTATAAACTTTAGTTTATAAAATAATATTCTACCTTATTTCCTCGTAGTATTTTATTTAAAGTGTTTTATTTAAAATAAAACACTTACGCGGTTTCAAATCAGTGTTTTAACTCATCGTTAGATTATTTGAGGATCCCGAAGTGTAGGATTGAAGTTAATTACCTAGGCCCCTACCCTTTTCCCTTCACTTTTTCTCTTTTTCCTTTTCTCTTTTCTCTCTTCTCTTTCCTCTCCCTCTCCCTCATGGCCGACGTACACGTGCATGTCCTCTTCCTCCATGTCCTTTCGGTCAAGCCACCCAGCCGGCGCCACCTCCGGCCACCATGCCTCACCTCCCTCACCGGCGTGTTCCTCCCTCACCGGCGAACACAACCTCACCGGTGGTGAGATACACCGGCCACCGATTCTCTCTCCTTCTCCCTCCAAAGAAATGGGTCTTAATGGCTTTTCCTCCACTTTGGACCACCATACACGGTGGAAATGACCATCAAGCACCACCATTGGAACCACCATGTCAAGAGCTTCCTCCCCATGTCCTTCTTTCTCCCTAACTCTCACTCTTTCTCATATGGGTCTCTCAAGCCACACGTTCGGTTGCACTGCCATGCACCACCATACACGGCCACCCGTGGTGTTTCACCACCACCATCTTGTTCCTCTCATCACCATGAACTTCCCCAAGAAATTTCATGGCCAACGGAGCTATGTAGAGCTCTCACTCTCCCTCACTCTCCAAGGCCGAAAATGGCTTCAAACGGCCGATCCGCCGCCGTTAGCCTCCGTACGACCACCAACTCCTCACTACAGCTTCACCACATGTTCCTCTACCTTTCTCTAGCTTGCCATGAAGTTCTATGGCATTTCGCTACCTCAAGCAACTCCCACCATGTTCGGATTCACTGTTCACGGTATGATGCCGCCGTGCTCCGCCACCTTTGACCACCACGAGGCCACCATGAGCCTTCCAAGGCCACGCCTAGCTTTTCTCAAGCCCAAACTACCACTTTATGTGGTGGACAGCCACTGTACGCGGTGTTACCGCCACGTACGCTCCTCCGACGCATGTTCGTGACGAGCAGCGAGCGACGCACGGGTTATCCCGTCGATGGTATAACCCTCTATCTCTAGTTATTTACGTTTAAAGTAGTTGATTGGTTTGTGGACTGTGTAGTTGTATTTGTGGAGTTCGCTGCGTAGTTGTGAAGCGAAGTGTGGTTGTGAAGTGTTGGGCTTGATTTTGTAGTTTTGTGGACTGTGCTGTGAAGTATGGGCGTGAGATGGATGCCGTAGTTGTGATATGGCGTGTAGATGGAAAAGAATTCACGTGAGTATACTCTGTACTAGGTCGTGATACACCGGATGGCAGGTCACGAAGGGTTGGATGGCGTATCAGAGAAGTGTGGAGCGTATGGTGTATGTTACGTGTATACGTGGGGCCACAACAACTGTGGAGTACGTATTATATTTATGTTACTTATAATGCGTGGGGCCACAACAACTGTGGAGTACGTATTATATTTTATGTTACATGAAGTATGGGGCCACAACAACTGTGGAGCATACACTACATGAGACACAGCAATTGTGACATGTAGAATACGTGGGGCCACAACAACTGTGGAGTACGTATTATATTTTATGTTACGTGTATTCATGGGGCCACAACAACTGTGGAGCATGAAGTATGGGGCTACAATAACTGTGGAGCATACACTCGTAGAATACGTGTCATATTTTATGTTACGTGTATTCAAGTTTCAGATCAAGTATATGATAAGTCAAGTTTCAGATCAAGTTCATGTTATGTTATGCTCACATACATGTTATGTTCATGTTCATGTTATGTTCCAAGTTCATGTTCACATCATGTTATGTTCACGTTTATGATATGTTCAAGCTCACGTTCATGTTATGTTATGTTCACGTTCACATTATGACTCAAGTTCACGTTTATGTCATATTAGGCTCAAGTTCATGTATTTCACGTTCAAGTTTATATTTATGTTATGCATGTTTACGTTCAGGCTATGTTGCTAGTCCATGTTATGTTTTAAGCTCAAGTTCATGTCATGTTAAGTCAAGTTCAGTTCACGTTTAAGTTCTGGTTATGTCATGCTATATGTCAAGTTATGCTATGCTTATGTACGACTTTACTTATGCATTTATGCTTTTACTGCCATGCATGCATCTTTAACCTGTGTGGGAGTTTTATGTTAACTTGCTGAGATTTGTAATCAAATCTCACTGTGGTAGTCCCAACTACCATTCCCCCCGAATGGTAGATCTTGTTACAGGACCCGAAGGAGAATTGGAATCTGACCAACTGAATACGGTCGACTAGGCCACGGTGCGATGTTGATGATGGCATAGTATTTAACTTAGGTTACTACTTGTACTTTTGGAGTTGTATCTCAAGTATTCTTTTGATCACAACCATTTTGGACTAGTGTGGTGATCACGGCTATTTAGTATGCCTTTATGTATGAAATATGTTTCAAGTATTTGGGATATTTTTAGTTTGGTGCATAGTATTGCTAAAGAAAAAGCAAATTTAAATTATCCGCTGCGAATATTGCATAATGCTAGATGCATGTTAGGAACATTGCATCTTATATGTCATGAACGGGGGCAGGTAATCTTGTGTTGCATGTCCCGACGCTTCAAATGTCTGTTCAATCCCAAGCGGAATTTGGGGACGTCACAGTAGGGCCTCAGGCATCAGTTGCATATAGGGTTGGTACTTCTGTCCAAGGTTAATTTTTAGTTGAAGATAGGGGTTCCTCTGGAGTCTTGAGTACTTTGGAAGAAAATGTCAAGCCTCTTTTAGAAGATGCAATCGATAGAAGGTTGTATCCCTAGCTATTCTATGTCTCTTGAGGGAGCAGTAGGGTCTAACAAAGTGGCATGGCAAGGATCGTCGGGGGGTGGAGCACATACAAGCAAAGTTGATGGAGGGGAGGAACCTGTAATGGTGACAGAAACAATGGACAGTAACCATATAGTTGTCGAACAACAATATGGTGGGAAGGAAATTATCAATTTGTTGTCGGTGTCTCACATGGAGGAAGGTTTAGAGACAAGAGTGCAGTTAGGTACTGTTTCTGGGGATAATGTCGTTCCCCTGGTTTCACTTTCTCCAATAAACGATATAACGGGTTCACCATCGGATTGGATTTTGAATAAAGTTAACAAGTTTTAGCAATTCCTGGGGCTTTCACATGGAGAATATGAAGATCAATTTAAAGCACTAATCACTGTGATTGAGGCGAGCCACGTGCTTAAAACCAAATCACATTTTAAGAAAAGATGAGTTAAAGTTTTTTTCATGAGCAATCAACTAAGATGCTAAGGGAGGTAACTCAAGTGGAGGGAAGACTAAATGGATGGCATTGTGAAGATGTTCTTGTAGTGGGATTTTTGGGTCATTAGGGGTTGGGGTTGGGGAGGGGTTACATTCCAATTCTGCTTGGTGTATTTTGGGTAGTATTCATGGGCTTTTCGGGTCATTAGGGACTCTCTAGTATGAGTTAGGTGTTTTCTTATATATGTCTAGTGTACTTGGTTACTCCTATTGATATATGTATTTATAATATTTTTACTTGTTAAAAGAAATGTTTTGAAGTACATAATTTATCTATTACACATTTTGTCATGTCATGTCATGTTTCATTTTCAAGTACATAATTGTCGGTTACACGTTATATCATGTCATACCATTTTAACTGTTGCACGCCATGTCATGTCATGTTTCATTTTCAAGTACATAATTGGTGTCAGTGGGTTATCTGTAAATTTTTCTAGTAAAGGGAAAAGAAAAGTAAATTTTGAAATATCTGTTTATGCTTGTCAGGTGCATGTGGTTGTCTGTTTCCATTGTTAGTATTTCTTGGTGGTTGATTTGTGGATTTACTTGTTGAGATTGCAAAATCTCATGTGGTATTCCTACCTGTGGTTTCATTTCATGGAATCGAAGACTTGGATGCAAAGGACGGACATAAGCATGGAGGATCGACTTCACCTGAGGAGTGATAACCTAGGGTTCATCCCCATTGTAGTTGATTGGACCCTCATTTTTATTTTATTTAGCTAGATGACTATAATGACCTTATGAAAGACTTCTTGTTGGATTGTATTTACATTTTCTGGTACTTAGTTTTTGGATTGCTTAAATATTTTATGCTGCCTTTATAATTCTACACATATTGCATGTTTGTATACACTTGCACTCTGTGTTGGGGTGTGTGACTCGAGTGGCCATCATCCCGGTGTCGCGACTCCCCCCTAATCACACATGGGGGATAAGGGCACCAAAAGCCCTTAATTTTCATACACATAACCAACTGTTTAATTTGTAACTCCAAAATAAGTCCGACCGAACACATAACTCCAAAATAAGACTGCTAATGAGAAACAATGCTCCTTAATATGCAATGAACAATTTTATGCAAAAAAAACAAGGGGTGAATGCATGCATTAGTGCATGGTGAGGAATGACCCTCTTAGGTAGAAACACATGCATTCGTAAAACATGGATGATCATCCCCTTAGTAAAGTACAAAGTACATCTAAATAAGCATGGCAAAGAATCACTCTCTGAGGGGTTACCCTCTGTGCAAACCTTAATATATATATATATTTAGTTATGTATGTTGTCGAGGTGAGGAATCAACCTCTTCTCAAGCTCATAAAGGCCATAACACAAATCACACAACCATTCACCATCGTCATATAGATATTCATCACACAGACATACGTCGCCTGATGGGACAACTGCCGGGGGGGGGGGGGGTTGTGAGCCCCGCTTCACCGTTTGAAATTGAGAAATCTCGCCCACTCACCCATAATCCTAGCATAAACACCTCTCTAGTCAAACTCCATCTACTCATCTTCAATCTCCATGCACTTAAAGTCAAACGCTCATTAGAAAAATAGCTCTCTTTCTCTCTCTACTTGTCTTGCTATACACTATTTACACCATGAGTAATGCTAAATACAGTTATGGGTTGTACAAGCACAGTGCACTCATTTTAAAAAATAGAGGGGTCCACAAGTAAAAAATTATTTTTTTATGTCGATCTCATATTTTGCTTACTTTTTTTAAAAGGAGTGCGCGACACTTTCACACTCTATGACAGCAAATATCATTTCTCTTACACCATAATTGAAGCAAATAGAAGCAACCCAAACTACCACCCACAACAACCACCTTGTGACACTACAACCTTCATTTTGTCTCCATCCTTCAAGGTATATCTCTTCCCTACATGGTTATTGAATTTCATACAAAAATTAGGCTTGAATATCATGAAATTTACATGATTGAATTATGCATTAAGGCGACAAGGTATAGATTAAAGTATCCATAGCATGAATGTTGAAGATTGAATGTAAAGATGTGTATGCCATGATATAGTAGATTAAGCATGATATAGAGGCCTAAAAAGAGCTAGAGGGACATGGGTTGCATGACATAGAATAGGTACCATTCTTGAAATTTTTAAGAGAATATAGTTGGGTAAGTTTCAGGATTTGTATGCTTGCCTAGATGCCATAAATCATGAAGATAGCAATTATCTAGTCAATATTCAAAACAATAGGTTCATTAGGAAAGTTCCTATAAATTGTTTGATTGAGTAGAATGGTAATGCGATGGCATGTTTGCACAAGAACCTATTGACATGCTTGTGATTAATTTTTCCAAAGTTACATTATGTATAAAGCTTTGAGGTAAGCTGCTATGACCATGCCTTTTGAATCGATTATTGTAAACAAGAATGCTATTTTTGCAAAAGCATGTTATATGAATAACCATGATTATACATTTCAAAGTGTTTGATGCAAGCATAATGATATATTACAAAGTATATATATAATCATAAATTTCTAAGTGTTTTATTAACATCAAATTGCTCTTTTTGCAAAAAGTATATGATAAGTAAGTGTTTTAAAGGATATACGAAGTATAAGCCTTTCTTTGCAAGCTTTTTACATGAGTTCCATTAATTGTTATCATTTTGATGAATACGTGAATGAAATGTCTAGGTTTTCATATATATATATATATTATATGTATGTATATGTACATACATATATGATATATTTATGTATTCAAGGGAAAGGAAAAGAAAGGAAATTAAATGTTTCATGAGTGAATGACTAGTCAAAGTGCACTCGCATAGAAATCTGATACCCTAACTTGCCCGAAAATGGACAACTACCTTACTCCTTTATCCTACATTCCTACGAATATGACTAGTCAACCATGGATTGAGGTCCCGTACCTGTGATGATGCATGCTTTCTAGGTCTCTGGGTCCTCGCTTCTCTAGGAGTGAGAGCATACAATCTTGCTTGCATCAACTGCCTATGATCTCCACGTCCTCCATCATACCCTACTTGTTGCACCGACATTGCTTGGGGGCAATCTTTGGGGTAGTTTCTTATTCGCTTACAGTGATAACATTGGGTTGGAATAAGACGACATTCCCCTTCGTGAGCTCTATGACAACTACCGCATATGGGTGTTCTTCCTCCCATATGCGCTTTGGGGGTAGTTGGCAGTCGTCCTCCCATCCTAGATACGAACTAACGCATTACGTTGCTCTCGCTTATAGGTGTGACTAACGCATTACGTTGCTCAAAGGCGTGACTAATGCATTACGTTGCTCTTGCTTAGCTATGGAGGCCACGTGCACCAGTTTCTAGAAATCTTGAATCTTTAGGCACACTACTTGAGTCCTAATTCAAGTCTGAAACCCACCTGAAATTGTTCCACCCTTATGCTCTTGGTGGAATGAGGTGTGGGGGCAAACCTCCCTAACTCTATAAACTTTGCAGCATACTGCTCTACAGACATATTTCCTTGAACCAAGTTAGTGAAGTCATTCGAATCTTATTGCCTTACAATAGTGGAAAAGTACAGATTGTCAAACTCCTTATTAAATCATTTCCACAAGATCCTTTCCATGGTTTCCAATTCCATGGAAAGGAGTTTCCTTTTGGCACCCCACCCCGTTTCTCCTTGAAACAAATAGCTCACGTATAGGACTTTCTAACTTTCGGTGCATCTGCTCACCTCAAAAGTCCTTTCAATATCCATAATCCACCTTTATGCCTTCATTGGACCTTTGTTACTGAAAAATCTTGGGTAACGATAAATAAAAAATGGCCCATAAAAATAGCCTCACCATTCCTCCCTAGTGGAGTTAACCTACTGGTTCTCCATATATCAAGTGTAAACTCCGTACTGCAGTACATCTGAAATACAATTAAGTGCCCTCGCTAATTCATTGGAACAGAGAGTTAGCTCCTTTTTCTCCATATCCACTCCACCAACACGATAAAAATAAGCCAAGCATTCCATAAAACACTAATTTATTTGTTCAATACAAATATCTATAGCTCTCCACAAAAATACTAACCAAAACCCTAAATAAAATAGAATAACAACTCCACAAAGACTTGAATTACCAATAACTCGACGTACCAAAATAACCCAAAGTTAAACCTACAAAATATGATCCTCCAAAAATACTTGAACCCTTAGCACTAATTCATATATGATCATCGAACTTTTCCAATACTTCCTACTCGTGTTCTCCAGTTGAACCATAAAAAATATCTAAAAAATGTTACGGAGATAAGCCAATCAAATCTAAAACCTCAAATTCCCAAACATCAATCCATAAAGTTTGCAGAATCTTAAACCTGGCTATGATATAAACTATAATGCCCCAGTCCCACAGGGGTCAGAGAGTTACTTCTTGTAACATAAAACTCACATTTCATCAAGATATTTATAGACTCCAAAATTTAAAGTCATCAAAATACTACAAAAATCTCTTAATAGAATCCACCAATCCTCGGAGATCTTCTATGAGTAATCTACTATACTTAAATAATCGTCTCACCCATGCTCTATAATCCTAATCCTTAGCTAAACTATTCCAAAATCATCTGAAAAATGTTGTGGAGATAAGGGATGAGTTATTAACAACTCAATAAGCAGAGGACATATACTAATATGTAAACGTGAGCATTTACAGAGATCAGAATGCATAATAGAACATTTTCCTTTCCATTTTCAGAGTGTGAAAGTAGAAACATGTTATAAAAAATTAGAGCAAAGTTTCAGAAATATTCATATCAAAAGTACTTTGGCATAACGTATCTAATTCATCATCATCATCATCATCATCATCATCATCATCATCATCAAATTAAAACATCATATCAAATCAGAGGCTATATTTAACCCTAGTGGTAAGGTTATGCATATGCGGATACCCAAGCAGGTGCATGTCAGAACTCAAATAGGTTACCACTATTCTTTCCCGTGACACCCCACAAAAATAGATACCATGTACATCCCCTGTGGTAGGGTCCCCTAATTGAACAAAGCAGAGATAGAATCAATTTAAAACCAGATAGTTATGCCAAAGATTTTTCAGATACCACATCCTATCAAAACAGAGTACTAACCAGAATCATATCATCTTCATATTCAAAAATATTTTTATTCAAAGTCTTTTGGCATAACATAACTGATCATCATCATACCAGAACATCATATCACATCAAAGGCCATGTTTAACCCCTGTGGTAGGGTTGTGCAAGCCCCGGTAGCTAACCGAGCAAAAATAGAATGTGAATCTTTTCCTTATTTTTTCTTGGAGCCCGAGTGTGCACATAGGAAAGACCATCAGAAAACCACTTGGTTTCCAAAGTGGGTACACCATAAATAGAACAGTTGGAACCAACCCAAATAGAAGCCACTATTAGCACTTGTGGTAGGTCAAACAGATCACTATCCACAAACCATATCCAAATTCAAAATGTCACGCCAAAAATTTTTAAAAATCACATCATATCATATCAGAGTACAGAACATCTTCAGAACATAATAGAATCAGATCACAAAATCTTAATTTATGCACAAAAGTTCATATTCGCTATCTTTCGCACAGTTCAGAAATTGAATGCCAAAACAATAAGCTCATGTCTACACCTGTCATGTAAAAAATGCTTTCTCTTTCATCAGAGTTCATGAATAATATCGAACAAATAACTGAGGTTGTTTTCATAATTCTTTTCATAACATATAATGCACATTTTCATAAATTAACCCCATTTCATTTTATTTTTATGCAAAGTCTAGCATGAGAACCCTGCTTGCCCAAACTTCTTAGTCTTTTAGAAATTCCTCACAATAGTGCCAAATGAATAATCAATCGTCACCTATAGCAAATCATATAACTTGCATAAATCTCCAATTGAACATTTAACTTATAATCACACCTACAATACTCAAATCGCCTATTTTAAATTCTTCAAAGACCTAAATTTTCTCTTAACCCAAAAATACCATCACTTTCTAAATTCCTTAATCTTCACTTAATCGAATTCAGAATAAAGAAAATAATTACTTAATTAAAAATACTTATCCCCACCCCAAAATAAAATAATAGACTAGTTTCTTAATAAAAAAAAGCAAAATCTGTTAAGAGTTGCTAACACCGTTTCTAAAAATACACGAACCCGTTTTAAACATCAAACTTATAAAATACAATCCGTTAAAAAATATTCTTACTGCTTTAGAATTATAAAAACTCAACCAAAATCGATTTAAAACACAATCCATTTACAATAAGGCCAACAGGTAGAACATGAAACCCATAAAACACCATTAAAAAATATTAGGCTAAATCTTTTAAAATAAAAAGGCATCAAAGTAATTACACATAAAAACTAACCCTTCCATCTGCTAGAGTCACAGTAGCTTAAATAATATAAAACTCATTTAGAAGTAAAATACAAAGAGACAAAAATGATAAGTAGGAGCCGTACATACCCAGGAGTGAAATGGGAATAAAGATCTAAGGGGAAGAGTTGCGGAAGCGCTGGGCTGTGAGTGGGGTGACTGAACACTGAGAGAGAGAGAGAGAGAGAGAGAGAGAGAGAGAGAGAGAGAGAGAGAGAGGCACGACTTAGGGGAACAAAAATCAGTTACCAAGAGAGAGAGAAAGTGGGGGGGCTGGCTAAAAGGTGACTGATGGCACTCTTTGTGTAGGTGGCGATGTCGTGGAGGGAGGCTGGCGACGTGGGGTGGTTAGTTTGTGGCTCATGAGTGGTGCATTGGTTGAGTCAAAAAGCTTTGTTTTGGGGGATAAAACGGGCTGGCAGCTTGCATGTGGTGGTGTTGTCGTGCATGTGTGTGGCAGCAGTTTCATGTGGGCGGAGGAATTGACTACCTTTCGGTGATGGTGGTGTAACATTGAATGTGTAGTAAACCGTGGCTTTGCTCCCTTTTCTTTTGGTCAATCCAGATGCAACGACGAAAGGCTTTGGGTCATGATAACGTGCTACGGTTATGGCAGTGGTCGTTTCTCAAGTGCATGGGAAGAATACATGTATTTATAGGTGGTTAAAAATAGGAAACCCTAGAGGAGAAAGGAAGGAGATGTGCATCAAGCATGTTGTGGAAAATAGACGTGATGATGAAGCCGTGCATGTAGAAAAGTCTGTGAGGGCTGTGCATGAGCTTGTGTAATACGTGAATATAAAGTGCTAAAAAAATTAAAAAATGGGCTTTTCCTTGAATTTTGGACCTTGACTCAAACTCAAAAAAAAATAATAATAAAAAAATCCGACTTGTTCAAAAATGATCTCTGCCCTTAAAAATATTTTTAACCTAAATATCAAAGCCGAAGGAAATCATAATTTACCAAAAGAGAGATTTTAGGCCCGTAGTCTACTTAGGAAAAAAATATTTAAAAGCTCAAATGGGTTTTGTGCACATATAAATCCAAAAAATCTTGAAAACGGTTTGGCACTGGACTCGAGTGTTACAGAATCTCCCTCACCACAATCTATTGGCCGCTCACTCACAAAACTCTCAGTCGCACCATGCTTAGACCCTGCTACAGAACCCAACCTTATCACTTCTTGATCCAACTTCTGCTCCCTAAACACAGTTTAAACATATTACGTTCCAAGATTCAAGCTTGTGACTAAAGATCAATCCTATGTTTATGGTACCCTTCCTATGTGACAATATAGATTTACCCTGAGCCATATCGACAGACTCCGATACCAAGCTGTGGCGCCATGTTCCTCAGTAAAGAGCCTGGCAATGATCCATGGTGCCAAGGGTGCTAACCTCACGGCAACACCTAAGGTTTGAACCGGGTTAGGCATGCAAAACTTGCTAGGATGTGCATCTGTAGGAAAAATGTATATAATTCATAGAAAAAAAGAAAAGGTTTAGCCGAACAGCTTATCATTATAGTAGTCGAAGTCTAAACACAATAATTAAATTCTCACAATATTCATAAGTCACATTAGTCCTATGAAGCTCAGTCCATGTGAAGCCCAAGTTTGGAAATGCATGTCTTTTTTTAGTAAGATGAAGCCCATCAGGTTGTTTAAATGGATTTTACTGTGTGTAGGTGTCTGAGAGATGGGCCCAACTCCTGTAAGTGAACCCATAAGTTGAAAACAATAGCCCAACCCCTCCCTCTACATAGCGTCATTTTGGCCTAAGGGGAATTTCTTTCCTCCCTTCTCTTTGTCCAGTGCCGCAACCCCTCTCTCTCTCTCTCTCTCTCTCTCTCTCTCTCTCTCTCCCCTGCAACCCACGGCATTGCCATCAGTGTCACCCCTATGCCATCACCGCATTTCTGCTGAGCAGCCCCTCTTTCCCGTCTGCCACTGTCTGACCACCATAACTCTTCCTTGTCAGTAGCTCCTCCACTCCATCCCCTTCTTTCTTCCTCTGTGGATCTTGACCGCTAGCCCAAAATGCCACGTTTTCGTCGTCCATCCCTTGCTATCACTGTCATTGTCCACATCTCACCACCTTCTATCTTCACCAAGCCCTTCCATCCTCTTGGATTTCTTCACTCTGTCTCTCTGTCTCTCTGTCTCTCTGTCTCTCTCTCTCTTGTCTTCTTCCCTCGGCTTTAGTGTTGTCACCACCAACGCTGGTCACTGTTTGATCTCAAGGATGGCAGATCTACTAGGATTCTCGGTTAGCCTCTCAAATCTGCCGTCGTATGCCATTTGTATCCACATTATTTGCTGTCGCTTTTCTTTCCTAAATCTACCTTCTCGTAACTTTAGGAGAAGTTTTTACCTAGCACTGTCATGCGCTGCCACAATCAACCCCTCCCAGCCATCTTCCAATGGTCGTTTGACCACCCCCTTGCCTTCCCCTTCCCATTCCTGACCTCCTCCTTCCTTGATTTCACCCAACCCATGAGCTAAGGCTCACTTAGGCACTACTCCGCCATGCTCCACCATCCTCCACTACCAAAATTTACCTTATCTACCCTCTTTCAGGTCAAATCTGCCACCCTTTAATTTTTCCTAATCGTATATCCCCTTTAATCTCTCCAGATCCACCCTTGTCACCGTGCACCACCATTGCTACAACCGTGCTCCGCCCCTCTAGACACCACAACAATAAGTTCATTTGCCACTTATCTTTAATATTATTTTTAGGCACCACATAGATTTGTAACCATCTTCCCTATCTGCGTAGTGACTTGTGCATGTGCACACTCACAATTTTCTCTAAATTAGAGAGGAATACTTTAAGTTGGCGTGCTTGATCATCCAAAATTACCCTTTTGCATTGTAAGTAAATTTCCGAATTGACCCTTGAAATACTAATGTGGAATAAGTTATTATCTAAATATTGTTGTAGTTTGGTTGTGAATGAAAAGTGGTCGAGGGCCCTTTGGAGTGTTGGGAATCGCGTGTAGCTGTAATTTGTGAATTTGTATGTTGTTTTTCCATTGGTTCATGTATTTATTGTCATGTCATCCAATAATTGTCTGTACACGCATCTACATTTTTGTCATTATTTATCTTTACCATATTAACTATGATCTGCTCTATGTCTGTGCTGTAAATTTGGAAAACTGTGCTCTTTTGGTGTAAAAAGGCTAATGGGATTTTGTGGGTGTGTATGTTTTATGACCCCAAGCCTAGATGGGACATTATTTCGGTAGAGCTCCTCTGGTCACTCGGGATTGTGTAAAACTGAGTGACGTCTTTTGGGTTTTCACCGAACAAGTATGGGCTCAGACGACACGGTAATGCCGTCGTGCCAACTCCGTGGCCTTTCTGCTGGTGGAGGCTAGAGGATGTCTGGTAACGTACGCATTGAGCGTAGAGCTGGGCATTGTTTATTGTGAAGTCACATGCATGATCGTTATTCGTGGTGTGACAAAGGGAGCCAGAGTGTGTGGATGGTCCCTAGGGGAGACCATGGTGCATACTGTAATAAAATGAATATTTTTTAGGTATAAAATGGGGTTTTGGTGTGAGTGGGTTATCTGTAAATTTTTTTGGTAAAGAGAAAGGAAAAAGAAATTTTGAAATACCTTTTTATGCTTGTTGGGTGCGTGTGGTTGTCTATTTCCATTGTTTGTATTTCTTGGTGTTGATCTATATTTACTTGTTGAGTTTGCAAAATCTCATTGTAGTGTTCCCACCACAATGATGTAGAGGATGAATATAAGCATGGAGGACTGACCCCACCTGAGAAGAGATAACCTGAGGTTTATCCCCATTATTGTTGATTAGACTCTCCTTTTTATTTTATTTAGCTTGATGTCTATAATAACCTTATGGAAGACTTCTTGTTGGATTGTATTTAAATTTTTTGGTACATAGTTTTTGGATTGCCATATTATTTTCTGCTACGTTTATAATTGTACACATATTGCATGTCTAGACACACTTGAACTCTTCATTGGGGTGTATGACTTGAGTAGCCATCACCTCGATGTCACGACTCCCACCAAATCACACGTGGGGTTGAGGGCGCCACAAGTCCTTAATGTTCATACACATAGTTAGCTGTTTAATTTTTAATTCCAAAATAAGGCCAATCGAGCACATATGGTCTCTTCCTAATAGTTACAAATGCAGCTTCCACAATCAACAAATTCTACAATAGAAAACAACCTACAAGCCTATTGCTCAGGCAGTATTGGCTCTTCTTCCTCGGGTACTCTTGGATCTAACTCTACATTAAAACCTACGGTCTTGATATAGTGCTCATGAATATGCAAGGAATATTTTTATGCAAAAAAAAGAACAAGGGGTGAACGCATGCATTAGTGCATGGCGAAGAATGACCCTCTCAGGTAGAAACACGTGTATTCGTAAAACATGGATAGGAGTTACCACCTCAGTAAAGTCGTCTAAATAAGCATGGTGAGGAATCACCCTTTGAGGAGTTATGTGATATCCGCTCCTTCTTTCTTCTTCTTTACGTACGTGCCTTGATCCATGTGTCAACCTTTGGTTAATGTGCCGAGCCTCTTCCTACGTGTTGAACTTCGGTCAGCATGCCGAGCCTCGTTCTACGTGTCGAGTTTCAGTCTACATACTGAGTCTCGATTTACGTGCTGAGCCTTATCCTTAGTGTTGTACCTCGAGGGCGTATCCCAGAAGTTATCCACCGGATTTCAAAGTAAGATATTTTATAGTTTACGAATATTTGAAGTATCATAGAAATATCTATAGGAGATATTTTCAGTGTTATTAGATAAGCTTGCTTTTAAAGTAGCACAATTATAACATTTTAATGGGCTCTGAAAATATTATAATTGTGGATAATTACTTAAGTTAAATATTGTAGTTGTTTTAAGATATTAAGAGGTTTAACTTTACGTTGAAAACTCTTATTTAAATTAAATGGTTTTATCCTCTTTGAGTGATTAAAGATACTTTATCATTTTAATAATGATGAAGAAATATTATTTTATAAATCTTAGTTTATAAAATAATAATCTATCTTAATTCCTCTAAGTGTTATTTAAGTGTTTTATACACTTTGATTAATTAATGATACTTTATCATTTTATATAATGATGAAGAAAATATTATTTTATAAACCTTAGTTTATAAAATAATATTCTATCTTAATTCCTCTTAGTGTTGTATTTAAGTGTTTTATTTATTTAAATGGTTTTACCCTCTCTGAGTGATTTAACGATACTTTATCATTTTATATAATGATGAAGAAATATTATTTTATAAACTTTAGTTTGTAAAATAATATTCTATCTTAATTCATTTCAGTGTTCTATTTAAGTGTTTTAGTAATTTAAATGATTTTATGCACTTTGATTAATTAATGATAATTTATCATTTTATATAATGATGAATAAGTATTATTTTATAAACCTTAGTTATAAAATAATATTCTATCTTAATTCCTCTCAGTGTTGTATTTAAGTATTTTATTAATTTAAATGATTTTATTCTCTTTGATTAATTAACGGTACTTTATCATTTTAAATAATGATGAGGAAATATTATTTTATAAACTTTAGTTTATAAAATAATATTCTACCTTAATTCCTCGTAGTGTTTTATTTAAAATGTTTTATTTAAAATAAAACACTTACGCGTTTTCAAATCAGTATTTAAACTCACCGTTAGATCGTTTGAGATCCCGAAGCGTAAGATTGAAGATAAATACCCAGGCCCCTACCCTTTTTCCTTCACTTTTTCCTTTCTCCTTTTTCTTCTTTCTCTTTCCTCTCCTTCTTCCCCATGCACGTCCAACCCGTGCACACGGTTTCCTTCCTCCACCATACCCGTTCGGCTCAAGCTCCAACCGGCGCCACCTCAGGCCGCCGTGCCTCACCTCCCTCACCGGCGTGATCTCCTCCCTCCGGCAAGCACTACCCAACCGGTGGTGAGCTAAACCGGTCACCGATTCTCTCTCCTCCTCCCTCCAAAGAAATGGGTCTTATGGCCATTTCCACCTTTTTGGACCACCATACACGGCCAAAACGGCCACCAAGCACCACCACTGGAACCACCATGTCAAGGGCTTCCTCCCCATGTCCTTCTTTTCCTCTAACTCTCACTCTTTCTCAAATGGGTCTTCACACACACACGTTCGGTTGCACCACCGTGCACCACCGTACACAGCCACCCGTGGTGTTTCACCACCACCATCTTGTTCCTCTCATCACCATGAACTTCTCCAAGAAATTTCATGGCCAACGGAGCTACGTAGAGCTCTCACTCTCCAAGGCCGAAAATGGCTTCAAACGGCCGATCCGCCGCCGTTAGCCACCGTACGACCACCACCTCGCCACCACAGCTCCACCACATGTTCCTCTACCTTTCCCTAGCTTGCCATGAAGTTCTATGGCATTTCGCTACCTCAAGCCTCCTCCCACCATTGGTTTTACTGTTCACGGCTGATGCCGCCGTGCTCCGCCACCTTTGACCACCACGAGGCCACCTGAGCCTTCCAAGACCACGCCTAGCTATTCTCAGCCCAAACTACCACTTTATGTGGTGGACAGCCACCGTACGCGGTGTTACCGCCACGTCGTTCCTCCGACGCATGATCGTGACGAGCAGCGAGCGACGCACGGGTTATCCCGTCGATGGTATAACCCTCTATCCTTAGTTATTTATGTTTAACGTAGTTGATTTGGTTAGCTGTAGACTGCGTAGTTGTGTTTGTGGAGTTCGCTGCGTAGTTGTGAAGTGAAGTGTGGTTGTGAAGTGTTGGGCTTGATTGTGTAGTATGTGGACTGTGCTGTGAAGTATGGGCGTGAGATGGATGCCGTAGTTGTGATACGGCGTGTAGTGAGAAGAGAGTACGCGTGTAGCGTATTTTGTGTAATGCAGCGACGCGCCGTGCGATGTGCGCTGTAGTGATGTGTGGCGTAGAAGGAAGGGAGTACACGTGGAGTGTACTCCGTGTTGTATAGCGATGCACCGTGTGATGTGCATCGTGATGATGAGTGTTGTAGCGAAGAGAGTACGCGTGGCGCGTACTCCATGTCACGTAGCGATGCACCGTGAGGTGTGTATCGTAGTGATGGGTGTTGTAGTGTGAATGGAAGAGAGTTCACGTGAGTGTACTCTGTACCAGGTCGTGATACACTGGATGGCGTGTCACGAAGAGTCGGATGGCGTAACAGAGAAGTGTGGAACGTATGGTGTACTGTCGGGAAACTGTGTAACAGTGTCCCGAAGCAAAGGTGGTATGGCCTGTAGTCCAAGGTAACGGGTATTGCCTTGAGACTAACTGGTGACTGAAGGTAAGTGGGAAGCGGTGGAAAAGGTATCAGAGAGTGCAGCGGAAGCATGATGGGAATCGTGCTATTATTCGGGAATATATCTCGAGCTGCATAAGGTGATAGAGGTGCATTTTTGGATGCAGTCCTCTTGCTAAATGGCGGGAACTATGTAATAGTGTCCCGAAACAATTGGCGATATAGCTTGTAGTCCAAGGTGACGGGTGTCACCTTGTGGTTGACTATGGTTAAGAGTATATGGAAGTGGGAAAAGGTATCAGAGAGTGCAGCAGAAGCACGATGGGCCCCGTATTGTAACTCGAGAATTTGTCTTGAGCTACATAATGTGACAGAGGCACATTTGAGGATGAAGTCCTCTTGTTAAATGGCGAGAACTATGTAACAGTGTCCCGAAGTAGTAGTGATGTGGCCTGTAGTCCAAGGTACAGGTATTGCCTTGAGACTGACTTGTAACTGAGAGTATAGGAAGTGATGGAGAAGTATCAGAGCGTGCAGCGAGAAGCATGATGGGTATCGTGACGTGACTCGGGATTAGTCTTGAGCTGCGTGACTAACAGAAGTGCAATTGTGAATGCAATCCTCTCCCATCAAGTGTTGGGATGAACTTGTACAGAGTAGGGAAGTAGGAAGAATCCTATCAACCGGATCTGAGCAAGTTGGTATCGGAGTATGAAGCTTGTTTATACAAGCAGGTGCTCAGTGGAGCTGTAAGTTACTCTTAGGTGATAAAAGGGGAGTAAGATACAAGTGTCTCTGACGAGACACGTGTACCGGACAGGTTTACCATATGTAATGGGTAATCTATCCTGATCATGGTTACATGGTATTTTAGCCCGAGAGTTTGCTGAATTCATGTAGCTTGAATGGATGGGAATGAGGATGTTGTATGGGTAAGTTGTCTAAGGTTGGAATGCATGACTCTATCGGTCGGAATCATGCGTCAGTAGTGGAGGTAGAAGAATGAGACGGAGGACGCAGTGTATTAACCCTAAGGTGAATCACGAAGGTTCACTTAAGGTATGAGACCCGGAAGGTTTTAGTATAGTAAATGGCATATGAGAGCCCAGGAATGGACGGAGAGTGTTCCAAGTGAGGCGTAGTTCTATGTTTAGAATAGTTACTTATGCATTTAAATAGATGATGATGTAAGGTTATGTGTATGCATGTAAGTTGCCATCTGACAAGCACACGAATGGACTGCATGGAATGAGTATGGCATGAAGTCCAAGTAAGTATTACGTTCATACTCTTCTAAGAGTTTTTATGTATAGAAAAGAAGAAAAAGACGAAAGCTTTTTTAAGAAGGAAAACGAAAAGGAAACGTAAGTTTTCAAGTATAAATACGTACCGGCCTTCCTTGGCAGCCCCTCTTTATGCACCTAAAGTATGTATGTGTATGCATGTGAATGGATGCTATAAGTAGTATGTATTGTATGTATTTTCATGAAAAGGAAACGGAACGAAGCCTTAAAAGACGCAAGAACAGTTAAGAAACATAAGGAAAGAAGAGGAAGAAAACGATTTTTTAAAATAACTCTCTTTCATTTTATCTCGAGGAAAACTTCTTTCAACATGACTTTTACAAAACGAAAGAGAGGAAAACCTTTTTCTCAAATAAAACTCTCACGAATCGTAAGAAACGAATGAATGTAAGAACAGTAAGAAATGTAAGAACTGTAAAGGAAATGTAAGAACTGTAAAGGAAATATAAGAACTGTAAAGGAAATGAAAGGACTGTAAAGGAAAGAACGGACTGAAATGGATGATGTATGAAGATACGTAAGGGCCACATGGACTGGAATGGAAATGGTACCAAATGAATGGATGGTATAGGGGCAGATTGCAATGCCGGGTAAGTAGTACTGGTAGTGCACCCAGTGCTGCACCCTAACGGAATGGATTCCTCAAACTCGCGGCCACGGGTGGAATCAGGTCCAAAAGACCGCTAACCCCAGCACACGGGGCGTAATAGTGTGCTATGGGCCAAATGAAAGTGAAAAGAAAGAATGTATGCATGTTAAGTATGAATGCATGTATGAATGGATGAACGGAATGCATGAATGTACATAAGGAAGGATGAACGAATGAATGGATGTATGCATGGATGTATGTATGTAAAAGAAAGAATGCATGAAAATGTTCTTTAAGAAATGAAGGGAGCGAGGCGTGGGGAACTATTTTAAAGAAGAAAGCACGTTTTAAAAGAAGAAAACCCCCACCTCGCAACGTTTTTAAAAGAAAAGAAAGACGTATGCATGCTATGAACGATATGTATGTACGGAATGATGAATGCATGACTGAAAATCTATGTTATAATATTTTAACTGTATGAAGTAATGCTTACGAGTCATCGACTCATTTTAGTTTTATGTGTGCCCTCCCAGGCACAAGATGAGCATGACAAGACAGGACGGGCACAGCCAAAGGGGGAAAAGCACGAAGGCCTAGGCAAGATGTTTTTATATAAAAACTTAAGTTATGAAAGTTAATGTTTTCCGCTAAGTCTTTTAATAAAGAAAAATGAATTTTATTTATAGTATGGAAGTCTTTTGTATCCTGGCATGAATGGAAAAGAAAAGAAAAAGGAATAGTAATTCCCGTCGATTTTTATCAAAATCGAATGAGAAGGACCCACTTAAGGACGGGCGTTACAAGTTACCCTCTACCAAACCTTAATACATATATATATAGTTATGTATGTCGCCAAGGCGAGTAATCACCCCCTTTTCAAGCTCATAAAGGCCATAACACAAATCACACCACTGTTCACCATCGTCAGATAGATATTCATCACATAGACACATGTCACTTTATGGGACAACATGGGGTGAGCCTCTCCACCATTCAAAATCAGGGAATCTCTCCCACTCAATCGTAATCCTAGCCAAAACACCTCTCTAGTCAGACTCCATCTACTCATCTTCCATCTCCATGCACTTAAAATCACATGCTCCTTAGAAAAATAGCTCTCTCTCTTTCTTTCTTCCTCTCTTGCTATACACTAACTCTTTGTGCAATGAGTAATGCTCAATGCACTTATGGGTTGTGTAAGCGCCGCGCACTCCTTTTTAAAAATCGTGGGGTCCACTATTAAAAAATTATTTTTTTATGTCAGTCCCATATTTACTTACTTTTTTCAAAAGGAGTGCGTGATACTTTTAAGAGAATATGTGTACAGATATCGATTAAGGCATCAAGGTATAGATTAAAGCATCCATAGCATGAATGTTGAAGATTGAATGTAAAGATGTGTATGCCATGATATAGTAGATTAAGCATGATATAGAGGCCTAAAAAGAGCTAGAGGGACATGGGTTAATGCATGACATAGAATAGGTACCATTCTTGAGATTTTTAAGAGAATATAGTTGGGTAAGTTTATGGAGTCGTATGCTAGTCTAGATGCCATAAATCATGAAGATAGCAATTATCTAGTCCATATTCAAAACAATAGGTTCATTAGGAAAGTTCCTATAAATCGTTTGATTGAGTAAATTGTTAATGCGATGGCATGTTTGCAGAAGAACCTATTGACCTGCTTGTGATTAATTTTTTCAAAGTTACATTTTTCGTAAAGCTTTGAGATAAGCAGATATGACCATGCCTTTCAAATCGATTATTGTAAACAAGAATGTTATTTTTGCAAAAGCATGTTAAATGAATAACCATGATTATACATTTCAAAGTGTTTGATGCAAGCATAATGATATTTTACAAACTATATATATAATCAATCATAATTTGTAAGCGTTTTATTAAAAACAAAATTGCTCTTTTTGCAATAAGTATATGATAAGTAAGTGTTTTAAAGGATATATGATGTATAAGCCTTTCTTTGGAAGCTTTTTACACAAATTCCATTAATTGTTATTATTTTGATGAATACGTGAATGAAATGTCTAGGTTTTCATATATATATATATATATATTTATATATTATGTATGTATTTATATGTACATACATACATGATATATTTATGTATTCAAGGGAAAGGAAAGGAAAAGAAATGAAATGTTTCGTGAGTGAATGAATGTAGGTTTAAAATGTTTAGCAAGGCCATAATTAAGGATACAATACTATTTGAGGAGAAGATTACAACGCCCAATTGGTTTAGTGTCTGTGTACCTAGTGATGATCATCTTGCAAGAGAACAAGCTGGTTCTAATTAACTTGCTCATACCGAGAAGATCCATGACCACAAGGTTCTCTAACCCTAATACACTGGGGGTCAACAATATATTCAGTACAACAAATAGGTTCTTTTGCCACGTGTTTTTTTTAAGTGGTATACATTAGTGGCAAAAAGCGAGCTGTTGACACGAAAATTCCTGGTGGGAGTAAAACCTGACCTTTTTTCATGAGATGATCATGGTGGACAAATATTGGTGAGAAAAAACATTTTTTTAGCGAGAAACCCATTTTTTTACGATGAGTTTATATCATGGAATGCAAAAATGTTGATGGCATTTTTGGTTATCGGGAAACATTTTTTATGGAGAAATATTTTCAAATTCCGACTACAGTTTCTCGCCGCAAAAGGTGATTATATAAAAACTACATCCCCTCGCCCCAGTGATAATCTCCTCTTCCCAAAAAAAGAAAAATTACCTTTCACTCTCGAAGCCCACCCCAACCCCCCTAACCAGCTTCGCGATTACCTCTGACTCTCGTCGTCCAACTGTAAGCCAGTCCCCCTACGATTTCTTCCTCACTTTAGAAACCCTTCCCTCTATCTTCCCCCTCCCCCTCGCACAGCCAATATCCCCACCCCTTCCCTCTCCCACAGCCCCAATTTGCCCACCACCTCCCTTTCGTGCAGCCCCGCTTCCACCAAGGAATTCCTCTCCACGCGTCAATTTTCTCTTCCTCACGCCCACCCCGACACCCATCGTTTGTAAGTTTTCAATTTATGCTCTAATCCATGTCATTTTCTGTTGGATTTTAGGGTTAGTTTTCCCATATTCCTTATTGCATTTCATGCGAATCTAGGGTTCAATTTACACGTCATTTCTAGTAGCAATCTCTTTCTTGTTATTCTACTACATGGATTTTGTCGTGTTTTATTTTCTTCATAATATGCTGCTTATTTTCGGAAGTGATTAGTTCTGCTTATAGTTTTGATTTGCTGCTGTCGTGGATTTTTCCCTTTGTTAATCGATATTCTTGAATTCTACTGTCGTGGATTCTACTTATAGTTTTGGTAGTCATCTCTTTTGTGGAGTAAGTGATTTTGTATTTAATTTGATTGAATACAACACAACATATAATGCATTCGTTGGTTAATCAATATGGTTAATGATACCCTTCGACTTGCTACTACCGGTCTACTACCCATCCAAATTTATTTTTTCTTTTCTTCCTATCTTCTGTCTGCTCTGCAACCCCAGGATTCAACTTGAGCCCATTATTAATAAATTTGGGATGGGGCTACTATTGGACATGTGGCTACCAGCTCATCAATTAAATTTAAAAAAAAAAAAAAAAACCTGAGCCCATACCCTCTTTCTCTCATTTGCTCTCTCTCTCTCTCTCTCTCTCTCTCTCTCGCTCTCTCTCTCTCTCAAGACCCTTTTACTCCCATCTCGTGCTTGCCCACAAGACCCATAATGCTATAGACCTACTCCTACATTATTACACAATATTAAGTGGTTGTCCTAGCAGGCTTAGGACTTCAAGTTGCATAATTTCCCAAATAACATATACTTCCTTTTTCTCACTTAGAAAGGTTCAAGAAATTGAGCCATTAGTAATTCCTAGCTAAACTAGGACTCCAAATCCTAGTAGGTTTCATTGAAACCTAGTAACCACAAGAAGCAAGATAAAAGGTTGCATCTAGCCCCTTCAAACTCATCCAACCCCAAGGTTTCTCAAGAAATTCATCCCCCTAACTCTTGGAATGTGTAGTCAGTCTTAAATCCATTAATACGAAATTATTAAAGTATTTATATTATTGTCATTCACCATAAAACAGTTCATATAGGACACCACCATACTTGCAATAGTGATGAAAACAACAACAATGCTTTACTAATAGTTTAATCTAAAAATCAATATAGAGAGGAAGCCCACATGGATTCCTTCCACTTAAGTTTATCCCAAAACATAACAACAATAGAAATTGATTTTAAAATTTCTCCAACAATAATGTGATGATAAGAGATTGGTTATCCTTTTAGAAAAATGTGGGATTGTTACATATCCTTTTTAGATATATAACAATCCAATGGCTATGAACTTATGTCCCTCAATTAAGATTTTGGTAGTTGCATATTATAGTTAGGGTGGATATCTATAAACTAATGCTAGAAAATTAAGATCTGTAGTTGACTTTTGAGTTGTTAATAGTCTGATTTGAATTGTTGGGGGATAAGATATCACTTTTGGTTGACTAGCTTGATAGGGAGAGATGTGGTTATTATGAAAGGGTAAGTTCTCTTATAGACAGGTTACTGGTTTAATGCATGGATTTGTGATTTGCATAAGGCTGAAAACTGACCAAGTAGGCTAATATCACCAGTTTTTGAAAATTAAAGGTTGGAGCAAATCTCAGCTCAGCAATATGGATCATGGAATGTAGAGCAAGAGTTGTTGGAGATGAAGAGCATTTTTAGATAATAGGTCTTCGCTATGGCTGTATTTCTTCATTAGTGGTAAGAATTAATAATTGTAGCTACTGCTTTTCAAGTTATGTATGCAAAATTCCAGTTATGATGAATATCACACACTCCCTCAATTGGTGGGCCATATGTTTCAGGTTTTAATAAACTCAACAGTTTGGTTAGTTTATATGCTAAGATAACCTACACACTAAGTAGCACAAGTAGGTTAAACCCACTTCTAACTACTTTGGATATCTGCAAATCAGAAAACTACTCATGTTGCTTGGTCAATACCAATTGTGATATTATTAATACTAATGTGTATATGTTAGACTTGGTTGAGAAACATGTACATGAAAATTAAAAGTTTTGTAACTCTATTCTAGCAAAATTAAAAATTTGCTCAAAGGCTATTGTCATAACGAAACATATTTTGTCATGAACAAATTAGATGGATAAAGGTGTTAAGAATCTGCTTTATAACCTATTGACTAAAGATTCTGGTATTTGTGTGTATCCAGGAAGAAGATGAAGAAAAGTGGACGGGTTGCAGCAGTGATTCAGCCGAATGGTCCAGCTATTTGACAAAATGCATGCAAGAACTCACAATACTAAGAAATGGCTACGGGAGTACTTCGAGGGCTCCCAACCTCCAAAATGCACTATCAATTTCAGACAACTCTCAGATGCTCTACAGAGACGTTCTTCCTTTCCTATATGGACGTAGCCCATGACTAACAGAAAAACTAAGAGAGCAACACGTGTAATGTAAACAACAAAATTGAAAAGGCAGTTAACTAAAACTCACCGTTTGGACAGGATCCAAACGCTGCGTTTAACAAAAAGGAAAAGACTACTATAGCTCTCAAAACGCACAGCTTAATTAATTAGGACATCCCTTCCACGGCGTCGTTTATTTCCCATCTGAAAAGCCTTCTCACGCGAGACATCTTTGTCCAGTTCACTCACTTCACTTCCTGCACACACTTCACTTCACTTCACTTCAACCTCTTTTCACGCACAAAACTTCATCTTCCTTCTTTTGCTTCCCAGACTTAGGGCTAAGCAACGGGAATCTTGACAAACTCCCCTCCATCAAAGCACCTTGCCCACAAGGTGTGGGTAAAGGCCTTGTAGACGCCAAAGCATCTCCCAGGTGCTCTCCTCTATGGGTAGACCCCCCCATTTCACAAGGACTTCGGTAATGGCTCTTCCTCCCTATTTCTTCATTCTTCTTTTTATAATTTTTTCTGGTTCTGGTTTTAACTCCCCCATTTGATCTGTAGGTGGTAGTGAAGGAAATACTTGAACTTGGTGGCCGAGTTTCCTCTTCAAGCAGGAGACGTGGAAAGTTGGGTGTATCTTGGAATACTCCGGAAGCTTTAATTTGTAAGCCACTGCACCCACCTTTGCTTCAATTTGAAAAGGCCCATAAAATCTAGGCGCTAGTTTGAGATTGTGCTTTAAGGCTAGGGTTTTCTGTCGGTATGGTTGTAATTTCAAATAGACCCAATCGCCTATGTTAAAATGTCTTTCTGTTCGTTTCTTGTCTGCATAGTGCTTCATGCAGTTCTAAGCTTCATTGAGATTAGTCTTTAGAAACTGTATTACTTGATCTCTGTCTCTGAGCACTTGATCTGCTGTGACATTATTGCTAGTTCCTGGAACATAGAACAGTAGAGTTGGGGGAGGGTGCCCATATACTGCTTCAAAAGGGGTCATTTTTGTTGCTGTGTGATAGCTGGTGTTATACCACCATTCCGCCATGGGGAGCCATAAGGACCAAGATTTCGGTTTAACCCCTGCATAACACCTTAAATAGCACTCTAAGCTTTTATTGAGAGCCTCAGTTTGACCATCGGTTTGGGGGTGGTAGGCTGAACTAAAGTCCAGAGAAGTCCCTTGGGCTTGGAACAAGGCTTGCCAAAATGAACTCAAGAAAACAGGGTCCCTATCTGACACCACAGACTTAGGGAAACCATGCAATTTAAAAATGTTCTTCACAAATTCCTCAGCTACCCCCTGGGCTGTATATGGATGGGCCAAGGCTATAAAGTGGCCATATTTCGAAAATCGATCCACTACCACAAAGATGACACTGTATCCCTTAGAATTAGGCAAACCATCAATGAAATCAAGAGATATGTCAGTCCAGGGCTGATTAGGAAGGGGTAATGGTTGTAGCAGCCCATCTGGATGTGTAGTCTCGTACTTCACAGCTTGACAAGTCTCGCATTCTCTAACCAGCTGTTTAATATCTCTCTTCATTCCCTTCCAAATAAAATCATGTTTAGCCCTTTGATACGTTTTCAAATACCCCGAATGGCCAGCTTGGGGGTTAGTATGAATGTACTGCATAACCTTCTTTTTAAAATCTGAGTTAGGAGCCAGAACCAATCTTCCCTTCTTAACAATCAACCCCTGGTGCAAGGAAAAACCCTTAGGAATGTCCTTATTAGCTTGTAGATTTTTTTGTAATTCGGCCAATTCCATAGAGTCTTGGTAACTTTTCTTCAGCTCTTCTATCCAAAGGGGTGTAGGAAATGAAATCATCGCCAAGCAACCAGCCTCTTGTGAGTCCTCTTCCCTCCTTGAGAGGGCATCCGCCACTTTATTTTCCTTACCCTTTTTATACTCAATAACAAAGTCGTAGCCCATTAACTTCGTTATCCATTTTTGTTGGGCCTCGGTTTCCACCCGCTGTTCTAACAAGAACTTCAGTGCTTGTTGGTCAGTTTTAACGATAAATGGCTGCCCAAAAAGGTACGGTCTCGATTTTTGTACAGCAGTCACGAGAGCTAATAATTCTTTTTCATATGTTGATAGTAACAAGGCCTTGCCCTTCAATGCCTGGCTGAAGAAGTAAATAGGCTGCCCAGCCTGCATTAACACTGCCCCTATCCCATTCCCACTGGCATCACACTCAATCACAAATGGCTTGTTAAAATCAGGAAGTTTTAGGACTGGTGGTTGGGAAACAGCTTGTTTTAAGGCTGCAAAAGCCTTGCTGGCCTCCTTGTTCCAAGAAAAAGAGTTTTTCTTGAGTAGTGAAGTGAGAGGAGCTGCGATGAGACCATAATTCCGGATGAATTTCCGGTAATACCCCGTGAGCCCTAGGAATCCTCGTAAGGCCTTCACATTCTTAGGCTCAAGCCACTCTATCATAGTAACAATCTTAGAAGGATCAGCCATCACTCCCTTATCATTAATAATGTGGCCTAAATAGTCGACTTCATCAACCGCAAACCGACATTTAGATTTTTTGGCATACAAACAGTACTGTTTCAGCATGTTTAAAACTTCCCTTAGGTGACCCACATGTTCTTCTTTTGACTTGCTATACACCAAAATATCATCAAAAAAGACAAGCACAAATTTCCTCAAAAAAGGTTTGAAAATATCATTCATTAACCCTTGGAAAGTAGCTGGAGCGTTGGTGAGGCCAAAAGGCATCACCAAGAACTCATAATGTCAATCATGGGTACGAAAAGCTGTTTTAGGAATGTCATTCTGCATTACCCTCACTTGATGGTAGCCCGATCTTAAATCAAGTTTGGAAAAGATCACCGAGCCAAAGAGTTCATCTAGCAACTCATCAATAACGGGGATAGGGAACTTTGCCTTTACCGTCTCCTTATTAAGTGCTCTATAGTCCACGCAAAGCCTCCAACTTTCATCGGCCTAACGAACCAGCAAAACAGGAGAGGAAAAAGGACTTGAGCTGGGTCTAATCACCCCTGATTTCAATAACTCATCAACAATTTTCTCAATTTCTGTTTTTTGGTAATAAGGGTATCGGTAGGGTCTATTTGTGATGGGTTGAGCGCCCTCCTTAAGGACTATTTGATGGTCATGAGAACGGGGTGGGGGAAACCCTTGTGGTTCCTCAAATACTGTTTTGAACTCCTCTAACAGTTCAGAAAACTGCCCCTCCATCACTGCAGAATGTTCCTTAACTTCTCTTTCACCCTAGGGATCATCCGCACACTCTGGCTCTGTGCCACACCGCAGGTAACGTCTACGCGTGTGACACCTACACGAGTGATGCCCAGACTCGCGCCTCCGCCGCGTACCTGGCCAGGCCATCCTCTAGTCCCCGCCACTCTAGGACCACGGAGTCGACACGACAGCGTTACCGTATCGTGCGATCCGGTCGTCGCCCAGCGACAACCCAGGGGATGTCACTCAGTATTATCCACTCCCGAGTGACCAGAGGAGCTCCACCGAGATAATAACCCATCCCGGCTTGGGCTCGTGATACGCACGCACCCGAAAATCCATTTACGCCAATAAAATAGGATTTTCTCAATTAAAATAAAATACACGTGCATGCACCATGTAAATGCAAATTTCAATGCTCGACAAATACAACCAACCATAGAACAATAAATCAACCATCTCCGTCCTCCATCCATCCAACCCCCGAACTCCTCGGACTCAGTCCGGAATCAGCAAACCAACCAAATAAATTATTGAAAGAGCAAAATACATTTAAATCTAAAAGTAGAGTTTGGAAAATACTTACAGAGCTATATAGGATTTTTAGAAGGTTCGGCGCGAAGCAAACGGCGATGCGAAAGCAACGTAACAGTGCAAATGCACTGTTCCCGTGGGTCGCAAAATACCCACTTTTGAACGGGGACAAACCAAGACACCAAATTGATAGGGAATGGTCTAGGGATGTTTATGAAGCTAGTGGAAGTGAGTTTTGGCCGTGGGTGGCGGCGAAAACGCCGGTAGAAGCGAAAAACGAGCAAATCGGAGTTGAGCTCGTGGGAGCTGCTCCGGTGGCCGATCTAGGCCGGAAATGGGTGGGTTAGGTCGGCAAGAGGTAGGGGA
>QGSO01000468.1:43960-82370 GCA_011037825.1 Carya cathayensis | reverse complement strand
GAGTTGAGCTCGTGGGAGCTGCTCCGGTGGCCGATCTAGGCCGGAAATGGGTGGGTTAGGTCGGCAAGAGGTAGGGGAAGAAGTGGTGAAAAGATGGTGGCCGGAGGTGGTGCGACGGCGCCGGAAACGGTGACACACCGTGCGGCTTAGATGCGCTTTTCCGGCCAAACGGCCGGCCGGTTGGGGGAGATCTTCGGAGGGGTGGTGCACCGGAGGGAGGGGAAGTTTTCTGGGTGGGTGGTGGAGGCCACGCCGCCGGCAAGTGGCGGTTCTGGGCGGAGGAAATTTTCAGAAACAGGGGAAATTTCTGGGTTGGTGCCGCTACTTTGAGCGGCTGGTGGCGGCTAACGGTGGCTCCGATGACTCTGAAAATTGGAGGGGTTGTAGTCTGCCGTGAGAGGAAGAGAATGGCGGGGGTGGTGTACAACACCTCCACCGGACGGCAAAGATACGGCTGGCCAAAGGTGGGTGCACGGAATAGGAAAAGTGCAGGGGAGAGAGAGAGAGAACGACGCACGGGAGGGAAAGAAACGGGAAAAAGAAAAAGAAAGGAAAGAAAGAAGGAAAAGAAGAAAAGAAAAGGAAAAGAAGGAAAAAGAAAAAGGAGAAAAAGAAAAGAAGGGAAAAAGAAATGAAGTCCAAACTTCACTTCCGGGATCCAGAAACTGATCCGCCGAAAACGATATAAAAACATAAAACGACTGAAAATAAATTAAACACTACACCAAATAAATAAATAAATAAACACCAAGAAAATATTTTAAACACATCGTTAAGCTAAAATAAAATAAATAACTAGCAAAAACCAACTGTTAAATTTTTAAAACCAAAAACGAGCTAAAATCAATTAAACAGCAATTTAAATTCAACAGCCAATAAAATCCAATTAAAATCCAATAATTTAAAATAAAAGCACTATAAATAATAATTAAATTAAATTATTCCTTCAGTGAAAATACACGTAAAAACGGGTCATCACATTTCCTTAGAATATTTTTCTCTGAATGATGAGTATTTAATGAAGTTTTAAATACCTAAGTGTTAAGGAGAAATTACATAAACAAATATGTCCATATCAATAGTGTGTTAATGATTATATTTTAAAGAACATGTTGAAAAGATGGGGCAAATGCTTATACCCATGATGTGAACATGTTAAAAAGATCATTAATATGCTGAGTATTTTGTTATTGGACATTGAAAGATATCTATTAAGATTGTTTTTGTTTTCTTATCTTTCTACTTTATATGTATATTAAATGGTGTGCATGAATAATGACAAGATAATGTTGTAATAGACAAGAATTGGAACCCAAGACACTACAGTATTAGCCTTAATTGTCCCAATTAAATATCGTGTTAAATTAAGTTATTGGTGTTGTCGTACATGGAAGGAAATTTGTTGGTTATATAACAAATGACCGCCATGACTTGCATTGGTAGCTGATTTGATATTGATATTACAGAACTCATATAATGTATTTTGATTTAGGAAAGTTTTCTGAAAATGAACATGCGCAATATGGTTAATAATTTCTTATAATAAACCCATGAACGGAAAATGTTATTTTACGGACATATGGGCCAAGTGGAAGAATGTAAGAGTTTTATTAAAACTCAATATCCCACATATCCATTGTGACGCCTCCAACTCCCACGTACATACACATGAAGCGAGGCATCGAGACGATGACAACACGGGTCACGCATTCCATCAATAAGTGTCAAGTGTGTGTACAAGCAACCAGTGTACAATAAAAATAATGTAGCGGAATAAATAAGATCAATCGACTGAGTACCATAATTTTGTTTAAATACAAAATTTCCAAAATAGAAAGCCTTTAATAGTTATACAAATATCCAGTGAAAACATAAACAAACCAAAACTTAATAACCAAAGCAAGACACCAATCCCAACCTCTGAGAAAGTGATCCCTAATCACCTTTCCGATAAGGCTGCATCCTCAAGCTCTATATCCTTATCTGCAACACAAACTACGGTACTAAAGACGGTAAGGCAGGTAAGTACTAATCCAATCAACTCACAAGATGAAAATACATTAAAGCCACAACAATATGCATGAACGTGAGGCCATATGCATGAGATCCAAAGATAAACATTTCCAAAAAAAATAATCATTTTTCCAACACACACCAAAAATCACATTTGGTCCAAAACATTTCCTTCAAAACATTTCCTAGGAAAATGGCCCAAAATCCAATTTCAAATCAATACCCAATTTAATTCGCATGCACTATGGTCTCCCCTAGGAACCATCTGCACACCCTGACTCCTATATCACATTGCAGGTAACGACTACGCATGTAACATCTACACAAGCGATGCCAAGTTCCGCGCCTAACGCGTACATAGTCAAGCATCCTCTAACTCCCGCACAGAGTCGGCACGAGAGCATTATCATCCCATCGGATCCCATTGTCACCCAACGACAACCCAAGAGATGTCACTCAGTATATTGCACTCCCGAGTGACCAAAGGAGCTCCACCGAGATAATGCCCCATCTCGACTTGGGGTCGTGATACACACGCACCCAAAAATTCTTTTACAAGTGAAATTTTATTTTTTATTTTCCAACACATGTACATGCATGCACCATGCAATGCAAATGACATGACACAAAATATCCAACAATCCCAACATCATCCAAACATAAATAACTCCATCCTCAAATCCATCCGACCCCCGAACTCCTCGGACTCAGTCCGATACAACCAAACAATCACAAATTATTGTTAAAAAAATATATATATTTAAATCTTAAAAAAAGTTTAAAAAATACTTACTAAAGCAAATATTTCTGGAATATCAAATACTCGATAAACTCCGAAAGCTAGCTTGAAAAAAATTTACCAAAAATTACAATGTCTTTGGGACTAAATGGGTTTTGAAACAAGATGATTTTGGGTAATAATTTTTGGAAACAATGGGCTTTTTTACAAGAATAAAAACACTAAGAGTGATGGCTGGAAAATGAGATTCACGATAAGAGCAAAAATCACCCAGTAAAAATCATGTGAAACCGTCGGCTTGGACAAAACAAAGGGCACGGGGAAGACCCAAAAATAGAGCACGGCAATGGTGAAAAATAGAGCACGGGTTTGGAAAGAAAAGCCTCCAAAAATTACAAAGAAAAACCCACAACCAAGAGCACGAAAAACCAGAGAAAAATTAAGGAACAAACTGAGCTTAGAAGCTCTCAGATTCACCTGCAAAACCAACCAAAACAAATGAAATAAAATACAAGAAAAGGAAATAGAAGTGCACGGTTTCTGTTAAGAACCTGCTTAGTAACCTGTTACTGATGATAGTGTGTATCTGTGAATCAGGGAGAAGATGCAGAATAAAGGGCGGCTTGCAGCAATGGTTCAGCCTAGCGCACTCTAGCTGTTTGATGAAATGCATGCAAGAATTAACACTCTCAGAAAATGACTACGGGAGTACTTCGAGGGCTCCCAACCTCCAATTTGCAAAAGCAAGTTCTTACAAATTCCAGATGCTGTTCTGTGTTGTTTTTCTCTTCCTATATGGACGTATCCATTACTAACAGAACCATTAAAACAGCGACAAGTGTAATGTAAAAAACAGAAAGGAAAAAAGGCAGTTTGTATAAAACACACCGTTTGGACATGACCCAAATGCTGTGTTTAATTAAAGGACCAAAACGCATAGCTTTATTAAAGGGATCTTCACACAGCGCCGTTTCTTCCAAGCTTGAAAGCCCCTCACGCACCTACGTACGACGTCGTTGTCCCTCATTCCTCTTCACGGTTCACTTCACTTCACTTACTGCACACACTTCACTTCCTTCACTTCAGTTTCACTTCATTCACGGACAGATCCTCCCCATTTTCTCCTTCACTTAGGGCTAAGTCACTGGATTCTTGACAAACTCCCCTCCTTCAAAGCACCTTGCCCACAAGGTGTGGGAAAAGGCCTTGTAAACACCACAGCGACTCCCACGTGCTTTCCTCCGTTGGTAGACCCACCCATTTTACGAGAACTTCGGTAATGGCTCTTCCTCCTTGTTTCTTCATTCTTCTTTCCATAATTTTTTCTGGTTCTGGTTTTAACTCCCCTATTTGGTCTGTAGGTGGCAGTGAAGGAAATATTGGGACTTGGTGGCCGAGCTTCCTCTTTAAGCATGATACGTGGAACGTCGGGTGTATCCTAGAAGACTCTGGAAGCTTTAATCTGTAAGCTACTGCACCCACCCTTGCTTCAATTTGAAAAGGCCCATAAAATCTAGGAGCCAATTTGAGGTTGTGCCTTAAGGCTAGGGTTTTCTGTCTGTATGGTTGCAATTTCAAATAAACCCAATTGCCTATGTTGAACTGTCTTTCCGTTCGTTTCTTGTCTGCATAGTGCTTCATACGGTTCTGAGCCTCATTGAGATTAGTTTTTAACAACTATATCACTTGGTCCTTGTCTCTAAGCACTTGATCTGCTGTGACATTATTGCTTGTTCCTGGAACATAGGACAGTAGAGTTGGGGGAGGATGCCCATACACTGCTTCAAAAGGAGTCATTTTTGTTGCTGTGTGATAGGTAGTGTTATACCACCACTCTGCCATAGGAAGCCATAAGGACCAAGACTTAGGTTTAGCCCCTACATAACACCTTAAAAAACACTCTACACTTTTATTGAGAGCCTCGGTCTGACCATCAGTTTGGGGGTGGTAGGCCGAGCTAAAATCCAAGGAAGTCCCTTGGGCATGGAACAAAGCTTGCCAAAATGAACTCAAGAAAATAGGGTCCCTATCCGACACCACAGACTTAGGGAAACCACGCAGTTTGAAAATGTTCTTCATGAATTCCTCGGCTACCCCCTTGGCTGTATATGGATGGGCCAAGGCTATGAAGTGGCCATATTTCAAAAATCGATCTACTACCACAAAAATGACACTGAATCCCTTAGAATTTGGTAAGCCATCAATGAAATCAAGAGATATGTCAGTCCAGGGCTGATTAGGAAGAGGTAAAGGTTGCAGCAGCCCAGCCGGATGTGTAGTCTCTCATACTTAACAGCCTGACAAGTCTCACACTCTCTAACCAACTGTTTAATATCTCTCTTCATTCCCTTCCAAATAAAATCACGTTTTGCCCTTTGATACGTCTTCAAATACCCCGAATGGCCAGCTTGGGGGTTAGTATGAATGTACTGCAGAGCCTTCTTTTTAAAATTTGAGTCAGGAGCCAAAACCAATCTTCCCTTCTTAACAATTAACCTGTGATGCAAGGAAAAACCCTTAGGAATGTCCTTATTAGCTTGTAGATTTTTTAGTAATTCGGCCAATTCCATAGAGTCTTGGTAGCTTTTCTTTAGCTCTTCTATCCAAAGGGGTGTAGGAAATGAAATCATAGCCAAGCAACCAGCCTATTGTAAGTCCTCTTCCCTCCTTGAGAGGGCATCCGCCACTTTATTTTCCTTACCCTTTTTATACTCAATAACAAAGTCGTAGCCCATTAGCTTGGTTATCCACTTTTGTTGGGCCTCGGTTCCCACCCGCTGTTCTAACAAGAACTTCAGTGCTTGTTGGTCAGTTTTAACTATAAATGGCTGCCCCAGAAGGTACGGTCTCCACTTTTGTACAGCAGTCACAAGGGCTAATAATTCTTTTTCATATGTTGACAGTAACAAGGCCTTGCCCTTCAGCGCCTGGCTGAAGAAGTAAATAGGCTGCCCAGACTGCATTAACACTGCTCCTATCCCCTTCCCGCTGGCATCACACTCAATCACAAATGGCTTGTTAAAATCAAGAAGTTTTAGGACTGGTGGTTGGGAAACAGCTTGTTTTAAGGCTGCAAAAGCCTTGCTGGCCTCCTGGATCCAAGAAAAATAGTCTTTCTTGAGTAGTGAAGTGAGTGGAGCTGCGATGAGACCATAATTCCGGATGAATTTCCGGTAGTACCCCGTGAGCCCTAGGAATCCTCGTAAGGCCTTCACATTCTTAGGCTCAGGCCACCCTATCATAGTAACAATCTTAGAAGGATCAGCCATCACCCCCTTATCATTAATAATGTGGCCTAAATAGTCAACTTCATCAACCGCAAACCGACACTTAGCTTTTTTGGCATACAAACAGTGCTGTTTCAGCATGTTTAAAACTTCCCTTAGGTGTCCCACATGTTCTTCTTTTGACTTGCTATACACCAAAATATCATCAAAAAAGACAAGCACAAATTTCCTCAAAAAAGGTTTGAAAATATCGTTCATTAACGCTTGGAATGTGGCTGGAGCGTTGGTGAGGCCAAAAGGCATCACCAAGAACTCATAATGTCCATCATGGGTACGAAAAGCTGTTTTAGGAATGTCATTATGCACTACCCTCACTTGATGGTAGCCCGATCTTAAATCAAGTTTGGAAAAGATCACCGAGCCGAAGAGTTCATCTAGCAACTCATCAATAACGGGGATAGGGAACTTTGCCTTTACCGTCTCCTTATTAAGTGCTCTATAGTCCACGCAAAGCCTCCAACTTCCATCGGCCTTACGAACCAGCAAAACAGGAGAGGAAAAAGGACTTGAGCTGGGTCTAATCACCCCTGATTTCAATAACTCAGCAACAATTTTCTCAATTTCTGTTTTTTGGTAATAAGGGTATCAGTAGGGTCTATTTGTGATGGGTTGAGCACCCTCCTTAAGGACTATTTGATGGTCATGAGAACGGGGTGGGGGTAACCCTTGTGGTTCCTCAAATACTGTTTTGAACTCTTCTAACAGTTCAGAAAACTGCCCCTCCATCACTGCAAAATGTTCATTAACTTCTCTTTCACATACAATCTGTAACAAGATGCCCTTCCCTTTAGCCAAAGTTGCTTTTAGTAACTTTTGGCCATCCTTCACAACCGAGGGGTTCAATTTCAACCCCTTAAATTCAATTTGTTTTCCTTCACACACAAAGGTCATAAGTAGTTTTGAAAAATCCCAAGTTATGGGGCCCAAAGTCTCCAGCCATTGGACTCCCACCACAATATCACAACCAGCCAGATCCAACAAATGAAGAGGAGGGTTTAACAAGTTACCTTTTGAACCTTTAATTGGGCTATCCGGCAAATTCCTTCACTGTTAAGGCCTTGGCCATTTGCCACTCTAACCTTCAAGTTCACTGAGTAATCAACAGGCAGCTGCAATTTTTCTGCCAAGGCTGAGTCTATAAAGTTGTGGGAGCTTCCCGAATCCACTAATATCGCCACTTGTTCACCACAAAGGCTTCCAAGTAAACGCATGGTTCTCACCGAAGGAGTGCCCGCTATAGCAGCCAAGGAAATTTCCAGCTCCTCCTTGCTGCTGGTTGGTGTAGCTATCTTGTCCAGCACCGATTCTTCTTCTGCCTCACCCTTTGGCAGCGCTTCCTCTTCGACCCCCAACTCCTCACACACTTGCTCATCTCCATCCAAGAGATAAATCCGAGGAGTTTTACAAGTATGTTGGGGATTCCACTTCTCATCACAATTAAAACATAGGCCCTTGCGTCGTTTTTCATTCATTTGTTCCGAAGAAATTGGTTTAGCACCCCCCATAGGTTTCTTCCATTTGGTAGAATAGTCACTAGAATAAGAGCTCGTGGAATAATTTCCCCCACCCATGGATGTACTTTTGTCCCCCATTGATTTAGCAATTTTTCTTATACTTGGAATGTATTCTTCTTGCATTTTCGCTAATCCAAATGTTGCATTTAAATTCACAGGGCATAACATACGTACTGGGATTCAAATTTCATCTTTCAAGCCACAAAGAAAATAGCTCAATTTAAGATTATCCGAGAGAGCTCGTAAGCGGTTGGCCAACCTTTCAAATTGGCTCATGTAAGCCTCGACTGTAGTTGTCTGTTTCAGCCTCATCAATGCCTCTATTGGATCGTTGTAGGCCGTGGGTCCAAAACGCAGCAGTAAGGCTCTGGAAAAAGTGTCCCAATCACGGCATAACCCCCCATCGATGACATTTTCAAACCATACGAGGGCGTCTCCTTCCATATGGTAAGAGGCCATCAAAAGTCGTTGAGGCATCGGTGTTTGGTGGAATTTGAAGTAGTGGTTGGCTTTAAAAAGCCATGCAGCTGGATTAAGTCCTTGGAAATGGGGAAAATCCAGCTTGACCCCTCTACTGTTCATCCTTCGTGGGTCATGGTTTTCCACTTCAAAGTTGGCTTCATGGTTAAGAGGTGGAGGGGGTGGTGGTGGTTGGTGTTGTCGGTTCATCAAGGTACGTAGCATATCTTTCATTTCTTGAACATCAGTTTTGAGCTCTCTGATTTCTGCTTTGATTGGAATAAATTCCTATTGATGTTGTTCTACCTGGTTATGTAAGGCCTCTATGAGCTGAGTTTTGGATCTGGTATTATCAGCCATGGTTTTGATTGGGTGTTTGGGTGTTTATGGAATGTTGTTTGGGTGTTTATGGGATGTTGTTTGGGTGTTGTTTATGGGATGCTGTTTGGGTGTTTATGGGATGGTGTTTGGGTGTTTATGGGATGGTAGGATCGGATGAATTTGATACCAATGTTAAGAATCTGCTTTATAACCTGTTGACTAAAGATTCTGGTATTTGTGTGTATCCAGGAAGAAGATGAAGAAAAGTAGACGGGTTGCAGCAGCGATTCAGCCGAATGCTCTCCAGCTATTTGACAAAATGCATGCAAGAACTCACAATACTAAGAAATGGCTACGGGAGTACTTCGAGGGCTCCCAACCTCCAAATTGCACTATCAATTTCAGACAACTCTCAGATGCTCTATAGAGACGTTCTTCCTTTCCTATATGGACGTAGCCCATGACTAATAGAAAAACTAAGAGAGCAACACGTGTAATGTAAACAACATAATTGAAAAGGCAGTTAACTAAAACTCACCGTTTGGACAGGATCCAAACGCTGCGTTTAACAAAAAGGAAAAGACTACTACAGCTCTCAAAATGCACAACTTAATTAATTAGGACATCCCTTCCACGGCGTCGTTTATTTCCCAGCTGAAAAGCCTTCTCATGCGAGACATCTTTGTCCAGTTCACTCACTTCACTTCCTGCACACACTTCACTTCACTTCACTTCAACCTCTTTTCACGCACAGAACTTCATCTTCCCTCTTTTGCTTCCCAGACTTAGGGCTAAGCAACGGGAATCTTGACAAAAGGAGTTTTGCTACGATTAGCTATCACGGGGAATACGTATTTCCAGTAATACAAGCTGGTGGATAGCAAATAGCTTCGACAAATGTTAAGGTTAATAAAGCATAATTGTCACCAAAAGTTACCATCCCAAGACCAACTTTAGTCAAAATGTAGTGGATGGGGAAAAACTTTATGCCCCCAAAGTTTCGACAAAATGCTTCATGGATAAAAAGTTTTTCAGACTTCTAGTTCCATGGATAAATGGCCTATTTGTCACCACAATAGTTTGGTTGGCGATAGAATTTGTCACGAAGAAAAACATGTATTGTCGCAATTTGTTGTCGAGGGGAAAAGATAGCTTTTCTCATGAAATGATATTTTGGTGGGTAAGATATTATTCATCATGAATTACTGGACATGAGGTTAACAAAAAAGAATAACATAAAGGCTGCAAACTAATGTGCTTATTATGTTTAAAATATGGTGTAGTTCATATTGAATATTCAACGTCTAATTTGAATTTTTTTTAAATGTTTTAACTACGTACCTGGGTTATGAGCCATGTGAAAACGATGCTGCAAGATGCAGGGACGTCGTGCCTCCGTGAGAAGAGGTCGAAGCCTAGTGATCTTAGTTTATCTTTTAATTTCATTAAGTAATGTTTTACAAGCTTCGAATTATTTTAGTAAATGAGTATTTTTATGCGTCTTTCGGATTTCAATTAAAAAAGATGGTTTACTTTAATCTTCAAATTATTGATGATCAGTCTAATTAATTTTATATCTAACTCTAAAGTATTTTAAAGAGAATTTAATAGCATCCCAAACTTCCTATTTTTATTTTTTTTTCCAACACTATCATATTTGATGTACCACGTTCAATATTGTTGGGAATTTCTATTGGGTTGACAAGAAAAATGCTTATTTGTAGCCAGTTAATTTTTACCAAATTGACAATTTCTTACCAAGATGGATTTATTCCCATTACTTAGTCATTTTCATTGCAAATAACTCGTCATAAATGCTCGCATTTCTTGTAGTTAAATATCAAGCTAGCAATAGACTTCTAGGTTCTCTTATGACTCTTTGTGGCAAGAAGATGATGAGCTAGCAAATATGATTATTCTAAAAATTCATCATGTACTTTTCTATAATTTTTTCATTAGCTGGATAAGAATTACCCGACCTTGATTCGATAACGTAACGTTTGCAAGTTTATTGAATTTTTTCTTTATTAATTTAAATTATAAGGTGTGATGGATATGGCTTGGTATTATAGACTTCAGAGGGCGCGCCGATCACTTGTTTAAATTGCATTTCTTCTTGGAAATTACATTCAAGGACTGGCCATTTAGGTTTTAGACATGTATGATATGTTGAGGGTTTAATTTTAAACATCAAAATACAATTATTTGCAATTATATATATATATATTATACACATATCATGTTATCGCTTTGATTATAAAAATTGGATGTACAATACAATCATTATTAATAAATATAGGAAATTAAGCACTTGCAAGTGCTGTCCCATCTGAATTTCTAGTTTTCAACTCAAAGACCCTTAATTATATGTTCTAATTTATAATCTCCATATAAATAATGAAACAAACACTTTTTAGAAGGCCAACGGCACGATTTAGTGCCGTATCTTAAAACAATATTAAAATTAATGACAGATACAGTTTTAAGATGTAATCTTACATTCTCTTAAAAAAATTTGGCTTACCATGAAGAGGATTATTATCATGCTGCCCGAGTTATACCACTTACAAAAAGAAAAAGACTGACTCTAAAACCCATTATCCATTTTATGTTTATATTTTTAATTTTTTTTAATATGTACCTCTTCTTTAAAATAAAATAAATTGTATAATTGGAATGATACATCACTACAAAAAAAATTAGCCTTTTACGTTATCTAAATTCATTATAAAAGATACAAATCGTGTCACAATTATTTATTAATGACCCGTTTTATATTTTTTATAATAAATTTAAGGGACGTAAATGGTTATTTTTTTTCTTGTACTAACAGTGCATTAATTCTGTTAAAAAAATTCTAAACAAAAGTCTACACACCACACACTATACCTTTTTAAATTTTTTTCTTTTATCAAATGTTTAATATATAGATAATGAGTAAAAAAATTTAATTAATTTAAAAAGAATAAATTCAAAAAAAAATTTGAAAAAAAATAAAAAAAAATATGTGATGTGTGGTGTGTAGATTTTATGTAACAATACTCATTCTGTTATCATGGAAAAGTGAAATTTTGCACATGGGTTATGTACGGCCTACTTTTTTTTAATTCAAAATTTGCAGTCTGGCTAGTAGTGTACACGTCATTTTTAATATATAAATATATATATATGCGCCTATACGGCGGAGTAGACCAAAGCTGTTCTCCCTATGCACCTACATCAAACTTCAAATTAATTTGAAAGATTGCATTTCATGCTTTTTTCACGATCATTGGCATCAATTAATGCTTTAGACTTTTTCAGGGATATGAACCATAAAAGGGCAGCACACAGTAATGTCATACCACATCTTGTCCCCTGGGCAACCTTGGCACAACAGATATTATATAGATGAGCTACGGGCGAATGCAGATTGGGCATATATGCAGACAGGAATACCACACAATCATTTGTGGATGCCAACTCAATGAAAGTAAATATTTGTGATGTGGCTTTGCGCATGTCTTACGTATAAGCTGCTGCATGTAAAACCTCAGACAGCACTTATAAACATAATTCCCTTCACAGACCCTACCACAGACAAGACTCCAGTGGTAATAATTCCGCCTTTCTTACACCCTGCAGAATTAAGCTATTAATCCGGGACTCATTATTTTAGAGCTCTTCTTCTAGGCCCTTCTCTACATAAAACCAGTACTATATTCTTATCATCTATCTGCAGCATAAAGAAGATTCTGCTACACGAACCCTTACCCAACAGTACTGCAGGTGAAAGTTTGCATGAGTTTCCAAAAATGGGCCACTTCCTCTGTTTCTCTCTCCGTATTTTCTTCTTCTTCTTTATTTTTTTATTTTTGTCAGGATGATTCCTACTTCATCTTATCTAAATCCCTCCCAAAGTTTCAGAAAGGACTTTCCCCAGGACATGCAGTACTCCTCCTAACCCAGCCTTTATAAATAATTATACTGATCTCTTCTTGTTCATAAATACCAAATAAACAAATATCTGGAACTATAATATGACCATATAGAGAATACCTATCAAAAAAAAATATGACCATATAGAGAAAATAAATTTTTTTTTTTTTTTTCACAAAAGCGCAAATAGTGTGCGAAGATAAAGCATGTTTTTTTTTTTTTTTGGGACAAAAAAAAGTCAGTCATGGTTTCCTTTTTATGCTGTCTTCGCCTGCTGTTTATGTGCCTGCAATATGTTTGCTATGAGCAGTTTTAAACCTGAACCTTAGGTCCCGGACTAGTGCTGATACCTGAACAGCATGTTAATACGTAGAGTATATAAATATATATATTCTCTAAGCTGTGGTGGAGTACTGTGGCCGGGCGGCGAGCAACCGCTCTGCGCTTACAATATTTGAGGCCTTGATCAGTAGCTTTTCAATTAGATAAATCAACCTCACCCACAAGAATTTAACTCAAACCCACCCTCAATTAATTAGATTAATGAGTAATTGATCGATGAGAAGCTTACATATGGTCTGGGGAGAGAGAGAGAGCTTGAAAGGATAATTACACCAACCAAATTGAAAATATTCAAAGTCAAATCCCATCGATCTCCAGCTGATTGATCTTCATTGCATGTACTAGGAAAGAATGCATGCATGCATGGAGGCCGGTGGTTGAGACTAATTAATGGAAGTTGATCATAATTATGAATATCTATATATTAATTCTATTTTTATATATTAAAAGAATGGAAATCTATTATATATTAATACGTACAACTTGTACATTCCAAATTCCATCAATGATAATGCATGACCTCTTTATATATATATATATATTAGTATTGGTTGCAGGCCGGGATACTGCATACATGCATGACTGATTAAATTCCCATAATTATTACCAAAAAAAAAAAATTATTAGTGGCAATGAAAAACCCAATATTGAAAGGATACGGCCATTCATAACTCCAATCATTTTTTCAATGATGATCATCAGTGTTACGTAGACGTTAGATCTCCATATATATCATATATTGCCACTACGTGGATGACGTGCAAATCGCACCTTTACGTGTACGCAATAATTTGCGCTCATGATCCAATCTCTTATAAGTTTGAAACAAGATATAATTAATCTATTTGATTCTAAAATATTGAAATCATATATATTATGGCTAGCTAGCTGTTGAAAATTCAAGAAGTACGTATGTCTTAAATTAATATTAATATTAACTTTTACATTTTTTTTTTTAGAGTCAGGGCCCTATGACTAAGAGTGACATCTTCCCATCTTTATTAAAAAAGCATAACTTATTACCGAGGAACTACCATTTACACCAAAATAATAATCAAAGAGTTACAAGCGTAAATAAGAAAGTTCCAAACAATTAGTGTGCAAAAGACCTCGAACTGTCCCAATTCCAATTTCTACCTCATGATAATTATATATACACAATTATTTTTATAATCATTCTTTAAAATATAGTATTTATAAATATATGTAAATTATTTTATAAAAATATCCTTGATTTAAAACGTATATAGTTTTATATATAAATTAGTACAAGGGTTGTGTTTGTAATTTTGTAATAATAAATTAAGAAACGTATAGATATATATATATGTCGTGTCAAAGCTAGCAGTCGTTGTCAATTATGTAACCAGCTGCCTCCAAAATGATTCAACATCAATGAGGTGAGCAAGCATATTATGATATACTTTGGCAAGATTTTCCACTAATCAGAGCGTTAGTTCGTGTGTTGCATCTGTAAATTTTTGATTCCCCATCTTGTCGTCTATATCTAATCGCTTGGAGTACTATAGTACTATGGTTTGTATGATCAGCTTTGAATTTCTTCACATATAACCCTAGCTTGTCTAACTGTATGTAAAAGCTCCTGGCAGGATCTTTGAAATTGGGTCACTACAAAATTTGAAAAATAATGGTCCATAAATTAACTAGTAATTATTAATTAATTAATATTATAGCTAGGCAAGATATATAACTAAATCTACATGCATGATCATATATATTTAATTAAATATATATAGCCTAAGATTCCAGTTGAGAAGCAACCATCCATAATATCTGCTTACATCATCCGGCCATCCCATGCATGCATCTTATAATTAATAATTAGTCCCTAATTAATTATTGGAATAAAGGTAATTAATTTTATATATACTAATTAAATATATTGAGAACGTAAGTATGAAGTTTACATCTTAAATTAATTATATAATTAATTAATTAATGACTGCAGTATGCATGTTTTCTACTGTCGGGGTTAATTTGATAATAGCCACGTGAATGAAATATTATTTTATTTTACATTATTTTATATTTATTTTAGCATCATGTGATTTATTATTTTTATTATTTTATTTAAAAGTACATATTTATATATTAATATATATATAAATAAATAAATAATAAATCACATTAATAATATATGGTGTAGGAAATAAAATTTTTCTTTACAGATATATTAATATTTAATTTAAGTACTGCTCTAATTAAATATTTTGGAATGTACTGGAATTTGGTGCCTAAAAAGACTGAAATGGTACTTGCAGTACTTCCATTATTCCATATAAGAGGGACTATATGTATCCCTGTTGTCTTGCGTACCATTACCATTGTGCATATATATAAATAAAAGAGATAGTTACAAAGAGATCGAAATAATTTATTCAAATTTTAAATAGATAACTTTTATGTAATATCTTATAAAGAATTAGACTCCATTTTAAAAGAGTTTAAAAAAAATTATTTTCTATTAATAAGATCTACCTTCTTACAAAAAAAAAAAAGAAATTATATAAAACTGAGCTTCTACCTAAAATTACACAGATTTACAAAGCCCAACACTTTAGTTCTAAACGGAAAGAGAGAAAAAACTAATTAATTAGAACAGCGGCCGGCCTGCAGGACCATGAATGAGATCTTGGTTTCACCGTTTGGTTTTTTTAACGTGTCAAATAGCATTAATGGGTTTGTTTATGTCATGTCAAAATATATATATATATATTATACTATATAATTTAATTTTAACTTGTTAATCTTAATACGTTAAAATCTTAAATCTTAACATAATCTATTAACATTATGGGTAGCATCATGTTAATCTATTTTAACCTATTAGTGAATTTTACGAAATAGGTTAACACGACACAATATAATCCGTTTCTAACTGTTTATGTCAATGGGTTGAATAGGTCTGAAATTAACCAGTTTGAATTAATTAAATTTAATATAATTTTATATAAATTTTAAAATCACAATATTTATAAAAATTATAAAGCTAACTATTAGTCTAAAATTACAATCCAAATAATAAAAATATCGAAATTGAAATTAATTCTAACAATTTTACTTTTAGGGTATAAGGGTATAATTATAATTTTAACTTTTTTAACGTGTCATAACGGTTTATAACGTGTTATAACGGATTGACCTGTTATCAACCCGTTAAGCAATTGTGTTTTAAAAGATTAACCCGTTTTGACCCAAACCCATTAAGATTAAACTCTAATTCACTATTATCGTATTGTATCCGTATTGATTAACAGAACGGGTCATATAACGTCATATTGTCATCCCTAAATTTTCTACATGCACAAACAATATATATATATTTATATATATGATGCTGATCTTCATCCTTAGATTTTGTCATCCATCCTCGTGATCATAAGTCACATTACTGTTTATCATGTGATGCATTAGAAGTGATTTTCTTATATGTTAATCACTTGAATGATCAACAACCACTTAAAATGTGACTGTGGATGATAAAATAAAAATTGAAACTACTCGATGGATATAATTGAATACAAAATCTTGATTTAAAATGGTCGGTCATGGCCGTACTACATGAAGATCCACATCCAGATAGGCTAGTTATACGTACGTACGGTCAACCAATCTGAGTCGGAGAATATTACAGTTGGAGAAATGGGATTTGGTTAGGACAATAGGGCTCGAACTATAAAGCCCGACTAGAATGTCAACCCGTACACACGATGAGAGCGATTAAAAGAAGAATTATGGTTAGTTTGGTTATATAAAATCTAACTATTTTATTTTATATAATTATTATAATTTTTAAATATTTTTATATAAAATATAATAAATAATTTAAATTTTTAAAATTAAAATAATATTAAAAAAATATTTATAATAATATTTTATTTAATTTTATCACATTTCAACTCCATAATAGACTATGAATGAGATACGGCTAGATATTCAGGGAAGACCAACCGAACAAACCAGCCAAACAGCTCGACCGACCTTATTTATAAGCACAAGCGCCGCTAAGTGAATAAAGTGGAAATAAGTACTCTGAAAGATCGTGACTGCCCATGATCGATATTGAGGCTGCACGGGTGACAGGCAATGAATTGAATGCTAGCTATAGTCTGAAAGATCAGCTAGCTAGGGTCCTTGTTCCGCTCTTTCAGGTATAGTACTTGATCTTCACACCAAAAACGATTTATCTTCCTCTTTGAATAATTCACATGAATTCCCTTTGATGCATGGAAGAATGCCCCTCGCCGGGTAGACTCCGATCGAGTGTTTTGGTTTGTCACTGATCTGGTGTAGTAGTACTAGACCTACGTAGTACGTACAGACCGAATTAGGTCATGATTGCATCATCATATATCATTTCTTTTAAAGTCTAATCATACGGACCTACATAATTTATAAAATAATGATTAATTCCTTTTATATTTAGTACTAATTAAAGACAGGATTTCTAATTCTTTACCATGTTTAAAGAAAATGTTACCAGAAAATAAAAAAAAAAGGTAAATGAACTGTGTACGTTTTGTACTTGGTTATACCGAGAAGAAGAGTGAATGCCAATTTTCTCTTTGGTGAATAAATAAAGCAATAATTTGTATATATCTAGGATCGATTTTTCAAGCAATTTTTTTTTCTTTAATGAGAAATTGACTAAATTCATTTATCAAATAAAAGTTATAACATCTATACTGTATTTAGAGCTTTATCAATATATAAATTTATTTATAATTGATATAGTCTTAACTATTACTGTAATTCAGATATATAAACTGTCTAAAATATAGTATTTTATTTAAAATAAAAACTTATAATATCCTACTTTCCATAAGAGTATAGAACTTTCAAGAAATTATATATTAGTGGACGATAATTATGTGGAATAAAATGTGGTAGCTATATAATGAATAGGACATCACCATAAAAAATATCTTGATGAATATATTCTAGTCAGAAATAAAAAATAAAAATCGATTATAAATATTATACCCAATAAAAAAACACCGATCATATATATCGAGGTAGGGTCAAAAGATCTAATCAACAAAGATGTTTTGTCCAGAAAATCTAAGGGCCCTCTTTTGTGGGACCCCTTAAGATTTGTTGTCGCTTTACCTCTCTATATAACGCGCGCCACCTCTCCTTTTGATCTCCCCCTCCACTCTCCCTCTCTCTCTCTCTCTCCAGCTTTCTCAATTTCTCTTGTTGCACATGAAGCTTTTGTTACTTTCTTTTTCTTCTTTCTTTAGTTTTCGTCTTCTAGCTAGCTGCGTGATTCTAAGCAAAAAATGCCCTACCTTCTAGACTTTATCTCCTCGACCTTATTCTTAATTCTTCCAGCAGCTTATTTCTTTGTTCTTTTGGCTGATTAAATTTATAACCTAAAGCTGTAGTAGTACTGTATGTATTGAGTCTAATTGGTATCACCCACGAATATAAATGAAGGAGAGCGGAAGAAAACAAGGTGCAATGTCGCCATGCGCGGCATGTAAGCTTCTTCGAAGGAGATGTGCGCAGGATTGCGTGTTCGCTCCTTATTTTCCAGCCGACGAGCCGCACAAGTTTGCTAGCGTGCACAAGGTTTTCGGAGCAAGCAATGTCAACAAGATGTTACAGGTTCAATTCCCATGCACGCATCTCTCTCTCTCTCTCTCTCTAAATATATATATATATATATTAGTAATTAATGCTTTATTATCTTCAAGTCATTTTCATAGCAGTGGTCTAATTTAGTGATGTTGGGTGACGCTTGGACTTTTCAAATAATCTAATATATGGAGTAGAAAGGCGCAGATTATAACCCTAATATTCAACATTTGATGACGAATTTCTTTACTTTTTTTTTTTTTGAAAGGGACGAATTTCTTTACTAGTTTAATTAACAACAATTAATTGTGTCTATATATATATATATATATATATATATATCTTGGCCCTGCCAGGAGTAGTTACTAATAACTTACTCCTGATATCGGTGTTTCCTCGCAACTGAATAGTTGTCCTACGTACTGATCTCCTAATTGTTTGAAACTTCTAGCCTTTAAAATATTAGCTAGCTAGAGCTCTCATGGATATGGCATCAGGAGTACTAGGGTTTCAATAGTAAATTCGTACGTACTTTGATAGTTAATTAAATGGGTAAATATTTAATTAGGGGGGAAAATAAGTAGAGATTGCATTTACTTCTTTCATGATATATAAAACTAGAGAGAAAATTCTGATCATCATGTAGATCCTAATTTGGACTTCCTATTCCAAATTTGTTTTTATTCTTTAATTTCCGTTTAATATATATTGACTTCTTCTTATATATATATATTTTATCTATTTCTGTGTTTTTCCTTGAAACATAGAATATTAGTAGATCAGTCTGATCAAGGCTGCCCTTAGACGATTTTCGAGTTTATTTGCGGCGATTCGCCACAAAAGTACTCATGTATGTTGTATTATTCCCGGTAGAAACTAATTGGCAAAAGCTTATAAATATAACACAAATCTTCTCATTTAATTAATCATAAACCATGGATATTCGATTAAGATGCCTAGAAAAAAGTAGAAACAAAAAAAGATAGAGGGTGAAAAAGAGTTCAATTTTTTTTAAAAAAAATGTATAAAATACTTACGCATTGGGTAGTACTATATATATATATATATAGGTTGGTTTCAAGACAAGATCTGTAGAACTAGTAGTTAAGCTGATCATGAATCATGATCACGTCGATCGATTTGACTGCCAATTTATCAAGCTGCTAGCTAGTCATGCATCGATCATGCATGTCATACTCAATCCCTGATCGTTAGTATTTGATGCCCGACCCTCGTGATCTAGTTGATGATGATCATCAGATCTTTATGAGTTTTACTACGTATAAACAAAATCGCGTATTAATCTGCGTATCAATACTAATTCATTCATACTTAAAATTTAAATTAATATTATTTTTAATAAAATCTATTTTTTAATAAATCACATTAAATTAGTGTACATATTAGTGCGTAATTATTCTTGCAACTAGATTTTTTTTTAATAAGTCATGAACCTATGGCCGGATCGTAGATGACGTACGCATGCAACAATATATATCAATATGTGTGTGTAAATATATATACTTAACATGACGTACAACTATATATGAATGACTGTATAAAAATAATTTTAATTTAATTTATATGGTTTGATGTGCAGAATTGTGTGGTTAGAAACTTAGAATTATGATCAGATCAGCTTTATTTATCTTTTTGGAGCTTATTTCTAATGATTTCATACCTTAATACATTAAATTTCTTAATTTTTTACATGCATATATATTGTAAATTTGTCTTTACTTTTCTTGTGTGTATATATATATATATGTGTAGAAAAAATCTAGTTACAAGTATAACTACACATTAATATGTGCACCAATCTAACGTGATTGGTTAAAAAGTAGATTTTATTGAAAACAGTTCTAATTTAAATTTTAAATATAAAAAAATCAGTATTAATATATAAATTAATATGCAACTTTAATTTCACGTGGCAATACTTGTTTCATTAATATAATTCTTTATCAAGTAGTAGTACCGTTTGCGACTAATTAAATTAGTTTGGAAGAAAACATATATTCAAAAAAAGGAAAAAGTGATCTTCCCAATTTTTTTAAATATATAAGCAAATAAGCCTTCATGATGACTACCACTTGGATATGTTATAGTGGTTAATTTCAGTTGGAGACCGGACCCAAAGTAATTAAGGCCGTACAGATCATCATCATGATTCCCTGAGTGATTTGAGAATATATAAAGGATCTTCTTCATAAAATTAGCTTTAATTATTTGAAACACATACGTACACATGATTATGATGGTTTTAGTTTAATTAAGTACTTGATCTACTTTATGACCATTAACATGATTTAGTACTGTCTGTTTTGGAATCATGCAATTACAGCCTTCCTTTTGGTCGACTGAGCATTAATATAATATTCTTAAATATTTAATTAATGACAAAGCAAAGTAATAATTCATGATTGCGCACCAATCATCGATCTTGCCAGCTTTTGCTTTAAGAAGATGCATGATCATGTAATGATCTACTTTGTTTCATTGGTTGATTATAAATGTTAATCCTAGTGCTACAGGAATCATGACGTCATAAAAACATGTAGCTAGGTAGCCCACTTCAAAAAATATATTATTATTAATATATTATATATATATATATATATATATAGCCAACTTTTAATTTGTTTCTAATTTCCTGTTTTTCTGCTTTCAAAACATGTACGTACGTACGTGCATGATCTCTTAGGGGTACGTACGTTGTGAAATAAATAAAATTAAATATGCAGGAATTGCCGGAGGACCAGAGAAGTGATGCAGTGAGTTCAATGGTGTATGAAGCAAACGCTAGGGTAAGAGATCCTGTGTATGGTTGTGTGGGAGCCATCTCATCTCTACAACAACAGGTTGATGATCTCCAAACTCAGTTGGCACTTGCACAGGCTGAGGTTGTACACATGAAAATGCGGCAGCACCCACCTCCTTCGATATCCAGTACCAGCACCTCTAATTATCCACCCACAACCATTAATCATCATTATCATCACCATCATGACCTGCCTTCTCAAACCAAGTCCTTTTTTCCCATGGACATGGTGCATGAGATAGATCATCAGGCCAATATGGGAGAGTCTTTGTGGTCATATTAGCTATCTATCTTGCTAACTAGGTTGCCTTGATCAATTAGATTGATCTATATTTTCTTATATATATATATATATAGGGCTTGCTCATGTATTGCCTAGCTCCCCGGCCTACCCGGCCCTCTCATATTTACTTATTTTTGTCCCCTCCGATCCTTCTTAACATATTATATATAACTTTGTAGAACATCTAGATCTCTACCTAATTATGATCTAGATCAGATGATGTTCATGATCATTAACCATATCATAAATTTCTAAACATGTAATTATGAGCAATATTATGTTAGTACCAGCTAGTGTATTATATATAGTTGCTTGCCTTCTTAATTTTCCGCACATGTCAATGCCAACAAATATTATTTTGATCTAGTACTATTGGCTGGGAAGATATATCACTTTTGCTAAGTATATATATCTTGCTATATATTGCTAAGGGAAAACTTCTGTGCCACTCACCATGCGGTATCAAACTCACGGTCATCTAAGTATACATAGAAAACCTGATAAGCCTCGCAAGCGCGAGCCCAACTTAAACTGATCGCCTTTACACATGACTCTCAATCTTAGATTACTTACGTTTCACAAATTGCACTTAAACATTAACCAAGTTTCATTGCCCCCCAAGTATTCAACACAATGATATCATGGCCATAGAAACCAATTAAGTTGCATTTCCCCCCAAGTATTTAACACAATGATATATATCATGGCCATAGAAATCTAGGTTTTCGATCTGATCCCCTGATGTGACTTCCCACAACAACATCACCGACTCGATGAAACAGTTACATTAAAGAGGCCGGTCATCTGGTCATGGGATATAGAGCACAACGTATAAAGAGAGTTGGGCCAAGCATACAAGGTCAATCTGCCTCCAAGTTGGGCAAGAATTTACGATATTTTCCTCATATCGACTTTGAGAAAGTATATGCACGACCCCACCCAAGTGATCAATTACAAGCCTCTACGAACGAAAACCATAGTTCTCATTAAGATACTGTGTCACAACCATGAAGCGAAGGAAGCCTCTCAGGAAAATGAACGTACACGAAATGAGAAATAAGTACCCACACTTGTTTGAGGTTTAGTGACCTAAAACTTAAACACTAGTTACTATGCATGCATATGAGAAAAATTTTGAACTGAAACACTATATAAGACTTCTCTGTTGTGAAATTGATGATAGATAAAGCAAAAGCAAACATAAATAAATCAATCACACGACACAAAATTAGCATGGTTCGAAAACGTGCCTAATCCAAAGAGCTACTGAAGATTTTATTGTACTGAAAAATCACAAAATACACATTGGGGCGAAATCTCACTATTTAGAATACTCAGAACACATATACTATTCATTAGGTACATATTTATAGAGTCACACGGCGGAAACTTGATTTTTACTTTTTTGCATTATTCGCTTAAGCAAAGTGTCGAGTGCACCTTGAGCAAACTTTTTGTCCAACTTTAGTTCGAGCGAGCCTTGAGCAAACTTTTTACTTGAGCTTCTCTCGAGCCACCTATTATACAAACATCAAGCGAACTTTTTGCTAGCAATCCTTTGATCGCAAACAGTGCCAAAAGTTTTTCCAACCTCCTTGAAAATCCGCCAAAAAATCATAATACATTCTTGTTGAGTCGGATCATCAAATCGGATCAGCACATGATCAACAAACTAGACTCCACAAACTCAACATTGTCCTTTTCCAAAAACCTTAGAGGCATGAACCCTAGTCCATATCACAAGTCCTAGAGAGCAACTAGATCATGCACACGATTAACTAGTATAAAGAGATTAGAGGACCTCAACGACGAGAACTAGGAGGACAGCCTAGAGCTGGATCCATGGGACGAAACGAGGAGATCATTCTGCTTGAAGAAAACCAGAGAAATACTCTTCCGCTCCCTGATGGATGGCTTATGCTACTGAAACACAACCCCATCCTCAGCTCTCATGCCAGCTATGTGCTTCCGCCTCTTAGTTGCCAAACAAGCATGAAAAAATTTTGAGTTCCTATCACCTTCCACCTTCCATTTTAACTTTGTCATCTGAGCGAATCGAATATCCTCCTAATGTATCCACGAAGACAATTCCTAAGAGGTCAAGATTAACTCCCTGTCATTGTCAGCACTCCATTCATGTTGGAGCCAGCTTTCAAGCCTTTCCACCTGCTCCTCAAGATGTGAAATTTGAGAGGTAGTCTGACCAAACCCCTCTTATTCCATTCATGGAGAGCGACCCGAACCTATTTTAACTTACTAGCAAGCTTCCATAAGCCCTTATTAGCCACAGGGGCTAACCAAGCCCGTTGCACACTGTCAAAAAAATCTAGATTATCAACCCACATTTGTTGAAAGTGAAACGGAAAAAGGGCCATAAGAGAAAGGATCTTCAATTAATTCAATGTGCATCGGGCAATGATCCGACATAGATCTTGGTACACAAGAACAAATAGCAGGAGAGAATAGGGATAGTAAAGTAGCATCTAGAAGTAGCCGATCAAGTTTCACCCAACTCCTGTATAACCCCTGTTAGCCATTGCACTAGGAACATTTGCTACCTTGAGTTTCATTTTAATCAAACCACCTGATCAATCCAGCTATTGAATTCATCCATAGCAACCCGAGGCCAAGGACGACCTCTCCGCCATTCAGAGTCAGATCAAATAATATTGAAATCACCTGCAAATAAACAAGGTTATCCTCTAATACGATGTGAGCTCAAGTCAACCCATAACTCCTGCCTATCACTCTGACTACATTTTGCATAAATGAAATGACACAAAAAACCTAATTTTTGGCCTCGACACGAGCCGAAATAAATTGAGAACTCATGCCATCGATACAAACCACCATGACATTATTCCAGAATAACCAAACTTTCCCACCAACAACTTCATTCAATGTGCCATTCTCAAAATTCAAACATCTCATCAAACTTTGAGCTTGATCAAAACTAGTAAAAGGTTCCATTAAAACAATAATAATAGTTTTCAAAGACCCAATCAACTTCTTTAACCTACCTTTAGAGTTTCGAATCCCTCTAATATTCAATACAAAGATGGAACTAATCATAAAGAAATTTTGGTGGTTCGGGTTTGAACCCGAGTAGAACTCCTGACTTTCTCAAACTATTTTTTCTTATATGTTTTTTTTGGTAGCAAGATCCCCCTCCGACTCCATATGATAATCTTTCTCCTGAGGTAAAACATCCGAATAGACTTCAGGTTCAGGATCTTAAACCGATATCCCTTCCATAAAAAATTCATCCCTGGCTTTAGGATCTTAAACCGATCCCCCTCCCATTCACAGCCTTCCCAGCACGACATGTACAGAATTATGTCCCTGCATTTTGCATCTACAATAGAAAGCAGGAAGTGTTTCATACATAATATCTTGTTTACGGCTCGAAGGCAAACCATGGACCCCAATCCAGAAAAATGAAATCGGTTGTACAGCCACATCCATCTCCATGCATAGCCGTGCTCCATCCGTGTGAGTCACACACCGAGTAGGATTATCTCTTCTGATGAACTTACCTATAGGTGCAGTGAAAATACATAAAAAAGACTCATGATATAAGTTATGAGGCAAAACTGGCAGCACTATCCAAACCGAAACCATGGAGGGTTCCTCATCTTCATTAAAATCTGGTGTCCAGTCGAAAGCATAGTAGAAGACTCCATCAATGTTGCAAGCTTCACGAGACAGAGCTTTCAAAAAATCTTCCTTAGATGATAACTGAACAAAGACGTTGCGAGGATGCCACATAGCAGAGACCACTGGGGTGCCTTCCAGACCCCATTGGCACCATCTGAAAGTGCTAATGGCATCCAATGAAGTTTCTAAGAAACTTTAGAAAAATGGAATATTTGAAAGGATCAACCGATCATAAGATTTCCTCTTTTGAAAACTAAAAGTATAACACACCGGCAATCCTCTTAGGCATGCGAGATGGGACGGACACCTCTGGGAGAGGCTGCGACACAGCCACAACAAGTTTTGCAAATGAAAGTCACCTGACGTTAGCAACCGCAGTTGCCATGCAACCCTACGTGAAGGAACCTTATGACACAAAAGAGAGAGAGAAAAAAAATAAAAAAAAACCTAGCAGAGTTGTTTCTTGCATAATCAACCAATTACAATCCACTCCCAACCAAATGACACTCACCAATGCCCACGAATTTGTCCACCTTGGAAAAAATTCTTGAAGAAGTTTCCTCCTCCACATGTCAGGCCATTCATTGTCCTTGGTTGCACCCAATAATGTCTTGATGTGAAGGAGAAATCCACCTCATCACCCTCCATACCTCACAACTGCTGCAGGTAGTCAATGCCCCTCACTATTCTTCACTTTATGTGACATGAATACCTCCAATCAAGGGTCATTCAAGCCCATGCCTTCTCCCTCCAGAGGTCTAAAGTCGTTCAAGACACATTTCACTCCCTTTGTAAATATTTTCTCATGATGACTCCTAGATAAAAATTGTTTGTCTTTGAGTATAGTTTTCGTGGATATCTTATTCATCTCATTATATGGTCATTTGACCAGTAAAAATTATTTTTAATCATGGAAGGATCATTTTGGGCATGAAACTAGACAGTATTTATGTTTTGAAATTTTTGACCAAGCTAATGGACATATCTTGGTCCAAAAGTTTTATGGAGTGTTGTTAGCATGTGTTTATGAGTGTTCATTGAGGTTTTGTTGCATGATTAAAGCTTTTGATGATAGATTTTCTTAGATCTAGAAACTTAAAAACTGAAAGTGGAAAAACACTTTTTGTTTTGAGAAAATTTGAATATTTCGTAGTTTGATCTTAGTCCAAAGGCTTTGATATTTTTATATAATGATCCTAAGTCTCTTATTTTCATGTTAGGATTTTAGTTTAAAGATATTTAGTATTATTTTAAAAGATATGATTTTTCTATACAAGAGGATTTCGGTTAGGCCTAAGATTTGTTGTTTTTGAGTTAGATCCATGTTTTATTGATTTTTAGCCATGTGATTTTAATTTTAATGGTTGAATCTTCTTCAGGACACATTTTTAAGCGAGATGGATCAAGAGATTGATCAAATTTAGTTGAGAAAAAGTTTATGTTATTGGACTAAGTGTAAAACTAAAAACTCACAAGTGTTATTTTGCGATTTTTGGTGATTTTGTTTGATGAATTAAATCATGGTTGATCTTAGGATGATGTTATGAATATGTTGGAAGTAAGATTTGATTTTTTAGAATTCTTGAAGATGTTTTGATTAAAATCAAAACTTGTGATTCAATGGTTTGCTTTTGGTTAAAACGTTTGGGTCTTTTTACAAAAAGTATGGTATTGATGATTAGATTTTTCTTAATGGACATGTTAAGTATGTTTTTAAACTTAGGATGAGAAGATCTTTGTTCCAAGATTTTGGTTTAATCAAGAGTTTTGAAATTGGAAGAAATTACAAAAAAAATCAAGAGAAATGGCCTATGAATGTTTCGGCCATAGTGAATCTCCCAAAGTTGTGAATTGTTATAATTTTTTCTAAGTTTATATTTGAATTTAGATAGTTTTTGGAGTTAGATGTGAAATCCTTAAGTTATGGGTAAAATGGTTATTTTTTCACATGTAGAGGGTGAAATAGTAATTTTACAATAAGTTGTATCTTTTACACATTTCTAATTATTAGTAATTAAATTTTTAACTTTTAGAATACCCTCTTACAGTTCCTCGTGTTTCACACTTTATTCTCATAGAATGCGACAATCAAGGTAAGTTAGCTCTTAACTTACTTTCAGTTTACTATGTATGTGTGATGGGTAAGGGAACTACCATTTATATATGTATGTTACCATATATGCCATGCCATGACAAGTCAGTACATGTTTATCGGTTATGCATGATTTATTCTGTCATGAATATTTATCTGTTACACAATCTATTCTGTCATGTATTGTTATATGTTATAAGTATGCCATGTTAAGTATGTCATATGTTACATGTATGTTATATCATGTAATATTCATTATCGTAAGTATATCATGTTAAGTATGTTGTTTGTTACATGTTATGTCATGTTATGAAATGTTGTCTGTTACATGTTATGTCATGCTACAAAATGTTTCTATCTCAAGTAAGTCATGTCTTTCAAGTTACATTCAACTCATGTTGTGTTATGTCAAGACTTATGTCCTTTCATATTCTAGTCACATTTCGTCTTGAATTCAATTTGTGTATCTCAGGAACAACCTTTTAAGTCAGGTCAAGTCAGTTATGTCTAGGATACTCGCGATGTAATCACTATGATTGTCCGAGTATCTCCATTCGTAATTCATGTGAGGTACTTCTGGTGAAATTATTTTGATTGTCAGAATTTAGTTTAAATTGAGTTATGCAGATACTCCTAACATAATCATTCTGATTGTTAAAGTATTTCATCTAAAATACTCATCATGTAATCATTCTGATTGTCAGAGTATTACTAGGTATTGCTAGTCTAATCATTTTGATTGCTAAGGTACGTGATTTAAAATACTCATGATGGAATCATTTTGATTGTCTGAGTATCTTTGATGGAATACATTGGGCGAAAACATTCTGATTGTTCACTATTCCAGACGAAACCACTGGCAAAATCATTTTGATTATTAGAACTCAGATCAAGTTCATGTTAAGTTAAGTTTAAGTTCAAGTTCACATTATGTTTAAATTCACGTTCATGTTATGTTTCAAGTTCATGTTCAGTTTTAGTTCAAGTTCAGTTATGTCACGTTCATGCTCAAGTTCAATTTATTGAACAAGATTCAAAGTTCATGTATTTCACGTTCATGTTATGTTTCAAGTTCACGTTCAGTGCACGTTAAGTTCATTTTCAGTTTCAGTTTAAGTTCAGTTATGTCACATTCATGCTCAAGTTCAGTTTATTGAACAAGATTTTAAGTTCATGTATTTCACGTTCATGTTATGTTCAAGCTCATGTTAATGTTATGTTTAAGTTCATGTTAATGTCAAGTCTCAAGTTCACGTCCATGCTATGTCACGTCATGTCAACTCTCAGTTTCAAGCCCTTGTCATGTTAAGTTTCAAGTTCAGTTCACGTTATGTCAACTCATGTCATGTTATATCAAGTTATGTTATACTTATTGTTTTATGTCATGTTATATCAAGTTATGTTATGTTTATTATTTCATGCTATATTATGTCAAGTTATATTATGTTTATTATTGACTTTAAATGTGCATTCATATATTTACTGCCATGCATGCATCATTAACCTGTATGGGAGTTTTCTGTAAACTTGCTGAGATTTGTAATCAAATCTTACCGTGGTAGTCCTAATTACTATTCCCCCTGAATGGTAAGTGATGTGTCAAGACTAGAGCAGGGAACAGACACTGGCAGATTGGAGGAGGTTGACTAGACACTGCAGACGCAATACGAAGCTCACAGCCTCCATAGTTATGTTTTTGGACAATATTCTAGCATCGTTGGTCGAGTTACACGAGTTACTCAACGAACTAGTCCAATAGTGTATTTTGGTAATGTAATTATGAAGCCCGATCTCCATTGTTTTGAGATTACAGTCTTTTGAGACGCATACTATAATCGTGGATGTTTATTTTGTAAGTATGCAAGGATTAAAAGTTTGGTGCATAGTATTGCTAAAAAAAATTATCCGCTGCTAATATTACATAATGTTATATACATGTTAAGAACATTGAATCTTATATGTCATGAACGTGGCCAAGTAACCTTGTGTTGCATGTCTTGATATTTCAGATGTCCGTTCGATCCTAAGTAGTATCTAGGGGTGTCACAGTAGATGAACTAGAAATAGAGATGTTGGTACCAAACATGATAACGAAGGAAACAAGTTTATACCCATCGTAAGGTCAGGACGAAAGCAGAAACAAAATGTCACACTATAGGTCTTTTGATGCAACATTTAATATAAAAAGCAGAGTGCTAAGCAGAGATACATGTCATTATCATATAATCATATGAAAATTTTTAGATTTCATAAACGCTCCTTTGTATATAGTTGTTAACAGAATGCTCATGTCTACACCAGTCACGATGGAAAATATTTTTCTTTTCTTATTCAGATAGTGAGTTATGCAGAAAAATCACTGATTACAACCAAAGAATAACGGGGTTGTTGCAATATAGATTGGGGTGTCGATTCCAAAGGGAGATGGTAGAAACACTAAAAGAAACTAAAAGTTTAAGAGAACAAAAATCAAAGTAGTAATGTAAGACGAATCCTTTCTGAAAAGAAATAAACTGAAGAGCCAAATTGTAATAATGAAAAGGTTTGACTAGAATTAATAGTAGCGAAGCATCGGGAATCCCTTTCTTGAACTTCATAATTCTATCCATAACATATTCATTGGATACTCAATTAGAGATCGTAGCACCAGATTCTCTAATCAGAAAATATATCTTTATAACCAATTTGTTCTAATGTAATTCTTGAAAACCACTCTTCTTTTGAAAGCATGGATTGCTATCCTATTAGACTTAAATTCAAAAACAACAATATACTCAATAGTAATACCGCAACAGAGAATCACACCTATAAGATTAACAACTAGATTTGAACATAAACACCTCAACAATCCCATAGAGAAAGCATGACTGAATTAATGAAAAGTATTGGTTGTAAAATTATCCAAATACAAGAAAGACTAATAAGAGATGATAAACAAGAATTGTATCAGCAATAAAGTTTATTACATGAATCCAATAGAATTGAAATCGTCATCATTCAAGCAAGTTCATTTATATCCTCACCAAGGAATTAGCTCCCCATTCGAAAGAAGAAGAATTCTTTTTCTGGAAGATGAGTTTTTTCCAAACCCTAGCATCCTCTCTACCAAAGCAAGAAGGATTTTCCTTTTCTGCCCCTTGGCTCTTTATTTTCCTCACTTTTTCACAAGCTATCCTCCATCAGGAAAGAAAATCGTGTGCAAACTCGGGTAGGTAATACTCTAGATTTCTACGTGCAAATTGTGGACCCTAGGACCGTTCACCTGATCTATACCGGCCTGAAATACATTGCTCCTACCTGACCTGAAACCAATAAATTCTAAACAAAAATGACCGATTTCTCGCCCTTACCCGATTAACTGAATCCGAAACCAGTTCGAACGGAAACAGGTATTCTAATTATATTGATGCCATATTATATTACATATTAAAAAAAGAATTAAGCAGTGATGCAACAATGAAACCGCTTGATCTAGCAGAAGAAAAAGGGAACTGAACTAGAATTCTAGGAGTACCAATTTCATTAGCCCTGCTCCTAAATATCAAAATCAGAGACACAACCAAACGCACTAATAGCGAAAACAAATGGGTAAAAACAGCTTAATGCCGCAGTAATCAAAATACCCTGAAAAGAAATAAGATTTAATAAACCAATGAAATTGGTACTCCTAGAAACAGACAGTCAAAAGCTCCAAATCGATGCCTATAGTCTCAGCGATGTGAAGCATAATCAAGTGGAGAAGCTTGCTCATGTTGTATCTCTCTTCGCAGGCCTAGATATCCACCGCAGAAACCCGCCACTTAGCCCTTCTCCTTTTGGACTTGAAGCACCATGACAGGCTCAATCCGACCCATCTTGATAAGACTACGCACACTACCAATTCGACAATGGGAGAGTTCCAAGAATAGGATCATGCCTTTAATATTATTGTACTCGAGATAAAAGAAGAGGAAGAAGAGGGAAACTAAAGTGAGAGAGCTAAAGAGGCAAAAAGTAAATGAGGTAGTAAAGGTTTTTTTACTTTTATATCTTAGAGGAGTGGATGAGGAGAGTTAAATCAGATGAATTTTTTTGCTTAATGTGCCAGTATCTGGTAATTAATCGACCCTAACCTTTTAAATTCAGAAACGAGTCAAAAAATTCCAAAAACCAAAACAGACAAACAGTTTGGCCAATTTTATTCGGGTAATTATCTAACACATCTTTAATTGCCTCAATTGGATATCAATAGGGGAAGATATGACCATAATACTAACAGATACTCATAGAGACTATGGATTCTTAATATTTTTCATTAATTGCTCTTTCTTTCCTTATTTATGACTCAAATTTCTTTGACTTTGGATATATGAAATTCTCTACTGATTGTTCTCTTCTTCCTTATTAGCCAAACTTCAGCTTAATTATTTTTAAATTCATTCCTGCAATAAAATCATTAGACATTGATCAAAACCTGAGCACTATGAAATTAAAGTTTAAATTGGAAAACCATAATCAAAATGCCTAAATAACACATATAATCTAGCAATTAAACTCATAAAAACAATGTATAGAGTACACTTTTGTGCACTCATCACACCCCACAACCAACTTATTACTAGTCTCTAGCAATTCAAGTGTCAAGGTAGCGGATAGAAAAATATCCCCAGCCCGAAATAAAAACTTCCACATAAACAATGCAGTAATATCTAAGACATATCAAGCAACCTATTCAAAAGAGATCTGTAGTGCTACCAAAGTTTGTCTATCAAAACAACTCCCAAAATTTGTGTATGTGCGCTAAGCCATAGCCATCTTACCAACAACACAAACACATACAACTTCGAGCACACCCTCAACAAAAGCATTAAATCCACCACTCTCATATTTGCTAACAGAATAAGGCTACTCAATCAAGTGTATAGGAGGTATAAGTGCATATAGGCAAAATGACAAACGACCATAGATCTCCACAAATAAAATGTTAATTATTGAGAATTCAACAACTCTTACCACAAATCCACTTAGGATAAAAAAGGTCAATAATCAAAGGTTATATGAGGCTAAGGTCAGGTTAAAGAAAACAAGGGAAGATAAAAGAATTCACAAGAGCTTATAAATACATGCCAGAGGTCTTCACACGATAATACATTAATCACAACTCCCTCAACTTTTGTACTTTTTTTTTCTTTTTTCCTTTTTTAGAGAATCACTCTCTTTTTTTTTTTCTTTTTTTTTTTCAATCATGGAACCCATTTTAATGAATCTGCCAGCACCAATAAGAAACCACCACAGTACATCCCTTTCCTTGGCTTCCTTTTATTTTTCATATCAACATTTAACATCCCTGGCACATACTTTAAAAGTAAAAGGTATGAAAGAGATAATAATTTAGGCTCAACTCCAATGTGGAGGGGATGAGAGAAATATGAGTTTACGAAAGAAAGGCGAATTTTTCATTTTTACTTGGGCTCAAAATGGTTTCTAATGGGCAAAACATGGGATAGCTTGAAAGACTCAAACGTTCATCCTAAATTGACTTTCATCATCTCCTAAGTATAATCAACCAGTATGTAATGACATTCTCAATAATTAAACAAGTCAAAAGGGAGAACATGCTATAAGTCAATGAACTTCACTCAAGGAATATCCCTCATAGTCACTCATGTGGAAGTTGCAACTAATGTTCAAGGGTGTACGCTAATTCTATGTGTTTAACATCCATCTTACCACGAAGGCTTACTTTGTGTTCAAAGAGAATTATGAGAGTATCTCAATAGAGAACCAAGGTAGAAGAATAGACTCAAATGACATACATTGAAATCTAGTCCAGATGTCAAAGCTTTAGTCATGCAAAAATTATGCACTTGGGTATGTTCCACCCCCCAACCATAAGCTAACATTGTCCTCAATAGAAAAACAGGAAGCACAAGGCCATAGAGATGAAGTAAGAAAGGAATCATCTAGGAAGTGAAGGGCAATTATTAAACAACTCAAGGAGCTCATTGCTATAAAAACAAAAACAAAACAGAACAAAGAAAAAAAAATAAAAATAGAACAAAAAAAAAAGAAAAAGAAAAATAGAGAAGCTAACTAACTACAAAGGTGCATACAATGGTACTAAGTCTCATAAACAGGGTCTGCAAGAAGAGTGTTCTTCTCTGTAGGATTCAAACGCTCCACAAGTGGCTTCAAATGCTGTCCATTGACCATACATACACACCCATCCTTTGGATCTTCAACCTCTACAATCCATTCTCAAAAACATGTTTCACGATAAAGGGACTGGTCCACCTTGACTGTAGCTTACCTGGATGGAGATGCAGCCTAGAATCATATAAGTTAACCCACTAGTGAGGCTCAAACTATTTTCTCACAATACATCTATCATGGAAAACTTTCATCTTCTCCTTATAGATTCTAGAGTTGTCATAGGCATCGTTCCTTAACTCTTCCAACTTGGTCAACTAAAGTTTTCTTTGCTTACCTACAGCATTTAAATTAAAGTTAAGGGCCTTGATAGCCTAGTAAGCCATATGTTCTAGTTCTGCAGGTAAATGACAAGCTTTTCCAAAAACAAGTTGATAAGGGACATTCCAATGGGAGATTTAAAGCTTGTACAATATGCCCAAAGTGCATCGAATAAGCGTAAGGACTAATCCTTGTGATCGAGATGAACTGTTTTATCCAAAATCTGCTGGGTTTCCTTGTTTGCAAGCTCTGCTTGTCCATTGGTCTGTGGGTGGTATGCTATAGAAACCTTGTGTACCACATTGTACTTACACATCAAAGCCTCAAAAGAACGGTTACAAAAGTGGGTGCCTTGATCACTAATGATCACCGGTTGATCGGTGCAAAACTGCAAGTGCACAGTATCGTAGTTTTATAGTAAAGTGATAAGAAGAGTATCGTCCTCAGGGATTGGTACCTTACTTTTGCCAAATACCAAAATTATACTAACCTTGATTTTATCTAGAGGAATCACTAAGATTTTTGTAGTTGCAATTTAAACTAAAATCAACTCAAAGAGAAATACGCAAAGGAAATAAAATTGACGTTTGAAGATCAAATTAATGGGAAAGAAAACTTCTAGGAAATCGATTTCACCTAATTCCTCACTATGCTTTTCTCATCCAACTAATTTAATTTAATTCTTTTTATTCATTAGCAAATCTCTAATTCATCCAAAAGCCTCTTTCGATAGTCAATTGGAAATTATTCTTATTCATCAATTCACACAAGAATATGCAAATTTATAAAGCAAGAAAGCAATATGACCAATGATTAAATACTACATAATTTCATATAAGTCTTTCGATCTCTACATTTACCTATGCCGAAATATTCAAGATCTACCCTATAATTCCCTCTTTCGATAGCAAATCACAAGATTACGATATTATCTAATCAATGGCCAGTTAATTAGACGCAATAAACTCAGAATAAATCAGATAAACAAAGAGAGAATTGCCTTAAATTAGCATAGACAATCAAGCATAGTTCGGAACTAGGTTATATCGTTTTCCTAGAATAAATAAAATTTAGCTCATGCTAGAAATTGAATTCAACATAAATGAATTCAGCATAATTGTTCTGAGAATATTGAAAGGAAAATAAACACTGAAAAATACTCCTCGCAGCCGCAACTCGTCTTCAAAAACTCAAGGAAATGATTCACTGCTTCTCTCCCGTCTGTGCTCGTGTATGATTTCGGCATACGTGCAATGTGTGGACTCTATCTCCAAAAACAAATGACTTGAATCCTTCTAACTGTGTTTCTCTATCCCAAAACGTGTTCTCCAGTCAAAAGGTACGGCCATATGATGAAAAATCACTTTTATATGCTCTGATGGCAGAAAACCCTAAATCTGTAAAATACAATATTCGCTCGAGCGGGGTGTTGAGCGAGCATCGAGCGTTCGACTCTGCCTGAATTCGCTCGAGCGGCTTGTCGACCGTTCAACTCTGCTTGACTTCGTTGGAGCGGCTTATGTCTCCGCTCGAGCAATCTTGTTTTCCCGCAACCCGCTTTAGCCCACTGTCGAGCGGCCATCGAGTGGTTGCATCTGCCTGAGTTCGCTCGAGCGGCCAAAATCCTCTGCTCGAGCGATGTGGTAAATCTGCAATATGAAAATTTTGCAAGTCATCAAATAGCCCCAAACTTACAACTTTGTTTGTCCTCAAACAAAAAGAAAAGCAAATGATATTTTAGGCAATATCAACTAGACCCCAAAGAGAAGTATCATCACTCACCAAGCTTTTATGAATTTAGATTTCATCACTAATATCTTACTCTTTTAACATCAAAGATAGCAAGAAAATCAATCAAAAATTTTGCAATTTGTCAAGCAAAGAGTTAGGCGTTTACTTAAACCTAAAGCTAAGACCTTGAGTGTGTGTGTGTGATATAGTCAATTTAACCTCAAACCACCTGCAAACTCAGATAAAAGTAGAACAACTAAAATCAGAAGAATTATCTCAAAACCTAACCCCATAAGTCCAATTTTCAGAAATCCTCTCCACTAATGTAGTCAACACCAAAATCAGAGATCAAAAGGTCTTTAATAAGGTTGTAATGATAGGCCACAGGGTGAGGATTAAGAAAGAACTGGATATGAAGAATCAAAGCAAACTGGGAAAATACTTGGTGAAAAGAACACTAAAAGAGATTTCCACATGATTCAAACCATAGCTCTTTCTTGGCAATATGCTCATACTTGTGGCATTATTGTTGCTGTAATCACTGAAGCAATACCAACAATTCCCTTAACAAAATCTGAGGTGATACATACTCCGCTTAGTGACTTCTTTTTCTTTTTCTCTTTTTTTTTTCGTTCACTTTCTTTCTTCTTCTTCTTCTTCTTTTTCTTCTTCTTTTTCTTCTTCTTCTTTGATCAAACAGAGCAAACATAATACAGTTCATTCTATTTCAACTAATTTTCTCTTTTAAATGTAACTTTCCACCAAAGTATTTTCTCAAACAATCAAAGGTAGATTCATTGTTTTTCAGGCTTAGAGCAGGAATGGTTTATGTAGTTCAAAGAATAAATAAAGGCTTATGTAAAATAAGGCTCAAGGGGGTTGACTATGGAAACACACCATGTAATGATGGCATGATATTTAGGACGGCTGGAAAAGATTTTGGTTATGACAAAGAAATGCCTAGACCATTTATCTAATATTCAGTATCAACTAGGATTTCGCCTCAAAGATCCATCAACGGATTCTAGAGCAAAGTAAAATTGAACTTTCCTCTTTCAATTAATTCAACCTCTTCTCTTCATAAGCAAAATGAAATAAAAAAAAAATGACTATGTGCTCAATTGTGTTCAAGGTCAAAGATTTAAACCAAAGTACCTACAAAACTCCTCTTGACATAAAAGAAATTTTTGAAATATTTTCTCAAAACCATCTTCAATCACAAATTTCAGAGTCATAGAGAATTCAATCTTACTCCAATGCATGCTTGGTAAGAGAATCAAACAACCCATCAACAACCCAAGACTTAGAAAACAAGAGGATCAAATGACTATAGGAGTTTACCCCCCCAAACTTAAACTAAACAATGTCCTCATTGTAATGCAAAAGTAAAAAGGATTGAAGAAATAAAAGGAACTTCCCTGGTTTCATGGTGAATCTTCCGAAAGTTTATAATTTTTCAGCTCTTTATTCATGCTAAATAAACCTGCATCAAAATTCAAATTATTAAAAATAAATAAATAAAGATAATAAAATAAATGAAAGAATGAAAGAAAGTTCTATGGGTTGCCTCCCATAAGCGCTTGTTTTAAAGTCTACAGCCAGACGTTTCAATCTCCATCAATTAGGATCTCCAAGAGGAATAAATGCATAATTCCTCTCCACTTGTTCTCCATAGTAGTGCTTCAATCTCTGACCATTAACTCTGAAAATATTCCCTGTCTTGTCCTTCAAGTCTATTTTTCCAAAAGAGAAAACTTTATCAATTGTATAAGGACCTGTCCATCTTGCTTTTAACTTTCCCGAGAAGAGTTTGAGTCGTGAATTGAAGAGTAAAACTTGTTGTCCTGGTGCAAACTCTCGCCTAAGAATCTGTTTGTCATGCCACTTCTTCTTCCGTTCTTTATAGATCTTTGCATTTTCATATGCATCATTCCGGAACTCTTCCATCTCATTCAATTGAAGAAGTCACTTTTCACCTGCTGCCTTCAAATCAAAGTTAAACTTTTTTACAGCCCAATAAGTTCTATGCTCCAACTCCACAGGAAGATGACATGCCTTTCCAAACACTAATCGGTAAGAAGACATCCCGATAGGTGTTTTAAAAGCTGTACGGTATGCCCACAAAGCATCATCAAGCTTCTTCGCCCAATCCTTTCTATTGGTTTTGACCGTCTTTTCAAGGATGTTCTTGATTTCTCTATTTGAAATTTCCGCTTGGCCATTAGTTTGAGGATGGTAAGCAAGTGCTATCTTGTGCTTTACACCATATTTAGAAAGAAGATTATCAAACAACTTGTTGCAAAAGTGAGTCCCTTCGTCACTAATAATAGCTCGTGGAGTGCCAAATCTTGTGAATATATTCTTGTACAGAAATTTGAGCACTACCTTTGCATCATTTGTTATTATAGCAATTGCTTCCACCCATTTTGACACATAATCAACTGCTAATAAGATATAAGCAAAGCCGAAAGAAGGAGGAAAATGCCCCATAAAATCTATTCCCCAAACATCAAACAACTCAAATTCTAAGATATTTTTCAATGGTAACTCATGACGCCTTGAAATATTTCCCATACGTTGGCACCGGTCACAAGTTTTCACCAAGGTATAACTATCACGAAAAATAGAAGGCCAAAAGAACCCACTTTGAAGTACCTTAGCTACTGTACGGGTGGCTCCAAAGTGTCCTCCATATGATGATGAATGGCAATGATGGAGAATGGCTTGCATCTCTTCTTCCGGCACACATCTTCGAATGATTTGATCAGGGCATATTTTGAACAACAAAGGCTCATCCCAAAGATAATAATTCACATCATGCAAAAACTTCTTGCGTTGATTGTAAGTGAGATCAGGTGGTAGTACTTTACAAACTAGGTAGTTTACAATATCAGCATACCACGGAAGCTTGATCTCACATGCAAACAACTGCTCATCAGGGATTGCCTCTTGGATCATTGAATCTGGTCTTTCTTCCTCTTGCTCAAACCGAGAAAGATGATCAACAACTAAATTTTCACTTCCTTTCTTATCTTGAACCTCCAAATCAAATTCTTGAAGAAGGAGGATCCAACGATTTAACCTCGGCTTAGCATCCTTCTTGCCAAACAAATAGCGAAGTGCTGCATGATCAGTGAACACTATCACCTTTGTACCAATGAGGTAAGACCGAAATTTGTCAC
>QGSO01000468.1:36460-38960 GCA_011037825.1 Carya cathayensis | reverse complement strand
CTTTGCCTGAATTCGTTCGAGTGGCTTGTCGAGCGCACATCGAGCGTTCAACTCTCCCTGACTTCGCTCGAGCGGCTTATGTCTCCGCTCGAGTGATCTTGTTTTCCCGCAACCCGCTCGAGCCCACTGTCGAGCGGCCATCGAGAGGTTGAATCTGCCTGAGTTCGCTCGAGCGGCCAAAATCCTCCGCTCGAGCGATGTGGTAAATCTACAATATGAAAATTTTGCATGTCATCACCTGTGGTGTACCAAACGTAGATAAAATATTTTCTTTAAAAATTTTCACCACAATATCATGATCATTGCTCCTGCATGGTACAACTTCAACCCACTTAGACACATAGTTAACAGCCAGAAGAATATAAAGGTAGACAAAAGAAGAAGGGAATGGTCCCATAAAATCTATAACCTAGCAATCAAATACTTCAATAGTCAAAATTGGGTTTAGAGGCATCATATTACGATGAGATAAGGCACCTAGCTTTTGGCATATCTCACATGAACGACAAAAATTGTTAGTATCCCTAAACAAGATAGGCCAATAAAATCCACATAGAAAAATTCTTACAGCTGTCTTTTTGATAAAAAAAAATGGCCTCCACATGCATGTGAATGCCCGAAGTTAAGAACACTTACAATCTCATCATCAGGAGTACAACGTCTCATAATTTGGTTAGGGCAATATTTAAATAAGTAACGATCATCCCAATAAAAATTATATACATCAACCAAAAACTTACATTTGTCCTGTGCACTCTAAATAGAAGGAATCTCTCTAACAGCCAAATAGTTCACAATATGAGCAAACTATGATGCCCCCAACTCCCACGTACGGAAATACGGGAATCGAGGCGTCGGGATGATGACAAATGGGTCATGCATCCAATCACTAAGTGCCAAGTGTGTGTACATGCAACACATGCACAACAAAACAACACAACAGATAATAAAAGTCAGTCGACTAAGTACTAGAATTTGTTTAAAAGACAAACTCGCTTAAACACAAGTGTATCAAAATATTACAAATTTCCAGTAACATCATAAAATCAAAATACATAATTTAAAGGCAAGGAAATAATTTCCAAATAATACAAACAAAACTCCAACCAGTCATCTGGCAGAGCCGCCTCCTCGGGCTCAGCCTCCTTGTCATTTGTATCAAAATCTACGGTACCAAAAACGGCACCACAGGTATGTAATAATCCAAGCAACCCACAAGATGAAAATACATTAAAGCTACAACAATATGCATGAACGTGATGCCATATGCATGAGATCCAAAAATAATCATTTTCCAACGCACGCCAAAAATTGACTCACTCAAAAATGAGTAGCATTAATGCTATCCCAAGTGTAGGAGGATGTCGTGTAATAATAAGGAATAAATTCCTAGATCGTCTCCTCAGGGAAAATTTACTCAAAATTTAAACTCGTTGAAAAATTGTGAAAAACTTCACAAAGAAAAAAAAATAAATGGTATGTGCAATGGATGGAAATTTTACTAGTCATGGACTAGATTCATGTTTTTAGATTTGTTTGTCGGATTTGAATGCAGCGATGAAAAGTAAGGAATGAAAATGCATGAAACTAAATTAAAATTGCTGAAATTAATAGACTGAAATTTAAAAGAACAAGAAAAATAAATGACATTAATTTAAATAATAGGAATTAAAGATGCAAGAAAATAAATGACATTAACCTAAATAGAGGAATTACAAGTGCGAGAAAAATAAATGATAGTGGCCACCCACTCCCAAGTTAGGCCACCCACTCCACCATTCTTCAAAGTTAGGCCACCCACTCCCAAGTTAGGCCACCCACTCCACCATTCTTCAAAGTTAGGCCACCCACTCCCAAGTTAGGCCACCCACTCCACCATTCTTCAAAGTTTGGCCACCCACTCTTGAGAAATGGTAGGATGCTCTCTCCTATAAATAGGAGAGAGCTCAGAAGAGAAAGGGCATCAAGGCAGTGGAGACGAAGGAGAGAAGACAGAACTTTAAAACTTAGCTTTCATTTTTCAGTTTCATTCTCATTTCATTCGGCAGTTGTTGTTCATTTTAATTCATTTTTCAGTTTCATGCTTCTGTTTTAGTTTTCATTCAGCATCAGTTTATTTTACAGCTTTAATTTGAAACTTAAGGAAGCAAGTTTTCTTTCCATGTTAAAGCAAGCTTTCTTTGTATTCATCTAGGAAATAATTTCTTTTAGTGTTTATTTTATTTAGAGCTCAACTTCAATTTGAGTGTGTAATTTATTTGAAATTTTAATTTAATTGAGAGTTCAATTTCTTTTAGGATGCATTTTATTTAGAGCGTTTATTTTATTTGAGAAATCATTTTATCTGGAAGTTCAGATTTTTGGATTGGAGAACGCAGTCTCCATTTCCAAACATCAAGTTTATTCCTTACAATTCCTGTTTTTATTTAATTTCAGTTTAATGTCTTATATTTTCCGTGCACATTTAATTTCTGTCTATTTAAATTACTGTCATTTATTT
>QGSO01000468.1:0-31751 GCA_011037825.1 Carya cathayensis | reverse complement strand
TTTCTATCTTTCTGCATGTGCTGATTTTCTGCTTGCTCCCTTGAGTTCCAGCCGTGAGTTCCATTCTCTTTTAGTATTTTCATAAATGCCCTGCAGTACATAAAAAATGTATTTCTTTCAAAGGCAAATATAGAACTTTATGTATATAAAATATTGACATCAATTAATTTGCATTCAATATTAGAATTTGATGCATAATTAAGTGTTCAATCTTTATTTGATAAAATAAATCACCCATTTAAACAACTTAATTATGCAATTCTAACCTTTTATCAAAAATCCCATTTTTGGCCCACAATATTTCCTTTAAAACATTTCCTTGCCATTATCCCAGATAATGGCCCAAAAATCCAATCTCGCCATTTTCCCAGAAAATGGCCCAAGAACCAACTATCAGAGCACTGTAGGCGGGAATCACAGAGGGGACTCTACCACCATCTCTACGCGTGCACCGTAGGTGGGAATCACAGGCAGGACTCTAGCATTGTTCCTGCTTATCACCATTCCTACAACTCTGTCTGTAGGTGGGAAACGCAGGCGGGACTCTACCACCATCCCTACGCATGTGCCGTAGGCGGGAATCAGAGGTGAGACTCTACCACCATCCCTACAATGACTCTCTATCAAACTGTTAAATCAGTTCATTTCAAATACATCTAAATCATTTCTCGTATAAAAACCCATATTCCAAATATGCACATGAACATGCATGCAATTACACGAAAACCTAGTTTTCCTTTTCCAACACATGTACAGGCATGCACCACGCAATGCAAATGACAAGACAAATTATCCAATAAACCCAACATCATCCAAACATAAATAACTCCATCCTCAAATCCATCCGACCCCCAACTCCTCGGACTCAGTCTGGCACAACCAACCAAATCACAATGTATTGCTAAAGCAAAAATATATTTAAATCTTAAAGGAAGTTTGAAAAATACTTACAGCACTATAAAATATTTTTCAATGGATCACGAAAGTGCAAAAAGCGGGAGCAAGACAACGTAACAGTGCAAATTGCACTAAGGCCGTGGATCTCAAAATACCCACTTTTGAATGGGGAAAAACTAAGACTTGAAATTGTTAGGGAATGGCTTAGAGGTGTTAGTGGAGCTAATGGAAGTGGTGGTTGGCCATGGGTGACGGCGAAAATGGCGGTGGAAGTAAAAAATGGCCAATCAGATTTTAGCTCATGGTGGTTGCTCCTGTGACGGATCGGAGCTGGAAATGGGTGGGTTAGGTCGGTAAGAGGCTGGTGATGAACTGATGAAGAAATGGTGGCCGGAGGTGGAGTGACGATGGCGCTTGAGCAAATGGAAGCTGCGGCTCGGAGGGGCTCGTGGTGGCTAACGGCGGCTCGGTTGGGGTTGAAAACAGAGGGAGATGTTCATCGACTGGAGAGGAAGAAGGTGAGCTGGGTGGTGTCACTCACGCCGATGAGTGGCAGTGCTTTGGGAGAAAAGAAGAAAACAATGGGGAAAGGGATGGGCGAGCTGGTTGCGCGGGAGAGAGAAGAGCAAGGGAGAAAAGAAGGAAAAGAAAGAAGAAAAAGAGAAAAGAAAAATAGGAGAAAAAGAAAAAGGGAAAACGAAAAAGGAAGGAAAAGAAATGAGGTCCAGCATTTTCCAATTCAGGATCTCAAACTAATCCAATGAATATAAATTTTAAAACGACGAGTTAAGTAAAATAATTTAAACACGGTGACTTAATAAAATAAAATAATAAAATCCAACAATAAACTACTTTAAAATAAGGAGCATTTTAAATACAAAACAATAATTAATATTAAGAAAGCACATCAAAATAATTTTTACAATTTAAAAATCATAAAATAAATGTGATATCTGCTCCTTCTTCCTTCTTCTTTACGTACGTGCCTCGATCCACGTGTCAACCTTCGGTCAATGTGCCGAGCCTCTTCCTACGTGTTGAACTTCGGTCAACATGTCGAGCCTCGTTCCACGTGTCGAGCTTCGATCTACGTGCAGAGCCTTATCCTTAGTGTTGTACCTCGATGGCGTATCCCGGAAGTTATCCACCGGATTTCAAAGTAAGATATTTTATAGTCTACGAATATTTGAAGTATCATGGAAATATCTATAGGAGATATTTTCAGTGTTATTAGATAAGTTTGCTTTTAAAGTAGCACAATTATAACATTTTAATGGGCTCTGAAAATATTATAATTGTGGATAATTACTTAAGTTAAATATTTTAGTTATTTTAAGATATTAAGAGGTTTAACTTTACATTGAAAACTTTTTTTTAATTTAAGTAGTTTTATACTCTCTGAGTAATTAATGATATTTTATCATTTTATATAATGATGAATAAATATTATTTTATAAACCTTAGTTTATAAAATAATATTCTATCTTATTTCCTCTTAGTGTTTATTTAAGTGTTTATGTAATTTAATTGGTTTATTACTCTTTGAGTAATTAACGATACATTATCATTTTATATAATGATGAAGAGATATTATTTTATAAACTCTAGTTTATAAAATAATATTCTATCTTAATTCCTCTCAGTGTTCTATTTAAGTGTTTTAGTAATTTAAATGATTTTATGCACTCTGATTAATTAATGATAATTTATCATTTTTTATAATGATGAATAAATATTATTTTATAAACCTTAGTTTATAAAATAATATTCTATCTTAATTCCTCTTAGTGTTGTATTTAAGTGTTTTATTAATTTAAATGATTTTATCCTCTTCGATTAATTAACGGTGCTTTATTATTTTAAATAATGATGAGAAAATATTATTTTATAAACTTTAGTTTATAAAATAATATTCTACCTTAATTCCTCGTAATGTTTTATTAAAGTGTTTTATTTAAAATAACACACTTACGCGTTTTCAAATCAATGTTTTAATTCATCGTCGGATCGTTTGAGGATCCCGAAGCGTAGAATTGAAGTTAAATACCCAGACCCCTACCCTTTTCCCTTCACTTTTTCCTTTCTCTTTTTTCTTCTTTCTCTTTCCTCTTCTCTTCCTTCATGGCCGACGTATGCTTGCTCCTCCATAACCGTTTGGTCTAAGCTCCAGCCGGCGCCACCTCAGGCCGCTGTGCCTCACCTCCCTCACCGGCGTGATCTCCTCCCTCAGGCAAGCACTACCCAACCGGTGGTGAGTTAAACCGGTCACCGATTCTCTCTCCTCCTCCCTCCAAAGAAATGGGTCTTAAGGCTTTTTCCACCACTTTAGACCACCATACACGGTGGAAACGACTATGGAGCACCACCATTGGAACCACCATGTCAAGGGCTTCCTCCCCATGTCCTTCTTTCTCCCTAATTCTCACTCTTTCTCAAATGGGTCTCTCAAGCCACACATTCGGTTGTACCATCGTGCACCACCATACACGGCCACCCATGGTGTTTCACCACCACCATCTTGTTCCTCTCATCACCACGAACTTCCCCAAGAAATTCCATGGCCAACGGAGCTATGTAGAGCTCTTACTCTCCCTAACTCTCCAAGGCTGAAAATGGCTTCACACGGCCGATCCGCCGCCGTTAGCCACCGTATGGCCACCACCTCGCCACCACAGCTCCACCACATGTTCCTCTACCTTTCCCTAGCTTGCCATGAAGTTCTATGGCATTTCGCTACCTCAAGCAAACACCCACCATTCAGTTTTATTGTTCACGGCTTGATGCCGCCGTGCTTCGCCACCTTTGACCACCGCGAGGCCACCATGAGCCTTCCAAGACCACGCGTAGCTATTCCCAAGCCCAAACTACCACTTTGTGTGGTGGACAGCCACCGTACGCGGTGTTACCGCCACGTACGCTCCTCCGACGCATGTTCGTGATGAGCAGCGAGCGACGTACGGGTTCTCCCGTCGATGGTATAACCCTCTATCCTTAGTTATTTATGTTTAACGTAGTTGATTTGGTTAGTTGTAGACTGCGTAGTTGTGTTTGTGGAGTTCGCTGCTTAGTTGTGAAGTGAAGTGTGGTTGTGAAGTGTTGGGCTTGATTGTGTAGTATTGTGGACTGTGCTGTGAAGTATGGGCATGAGATGGATGCCGTAGTTGTGATACGGCGTGTAGTGCGAAGAGAGTACGCATGGAACGTACTCTGTGTATTGCAGTGACGCGTTGTGTGACATGCACTGTAATGATGTGTGGCGTAGAAAGAAGGGAGTATGCGTGGAACGTACTCCGTGTTGTATAGCGATGCACTGTGTGATATGCATCGTGATGATGAGTGTTGTAGCGAAGAGAGTACTCGTGGCGCGTACTCCATGTCATGTAGCGATGCACCGTGAGGTGTGTATCGTAGTGATGGGTGTTGTAGTGTGGATGGACGAGAGTTCCACTGAGTGTGCTCTGTACCAGGTAGTGATACACTGGATGGCGTGTCACAAAGAGTAAGATGGCGTAACAGAAAAGTGTGGAGCGTATGGTGTACTGTCGGGAACTGTGTAACAGTGTCCCGAAACTATGGTGAAGTGGCTGTAGTCCAAGGTAGCGGGTATTGCCTTGAGACTAACTGGTGACTGAAGGTAACTGGGAAGCGGTGGAAAAGGTATCAGAGAGTGCAGCGGAAGCATGATGAGCATCGTGCTGTTATTCGGGAATATATCTCAAGCTGCATAAGGTGACAGAGGTGCATTTCTGGATGCAGTCCTCTTGCTAAGTGGCGGGAGCTATGTAATAGTGTCCCGAAACAATTGGCGATATGGCTTGTAGTCCAAGGTGAAGGGTTTCACCTTGTGGTTGACTATGGCTAAGAGTATATGGAAGTGGTGAAAAGGTATCAGAGAGTGCAGCAGAAGCACGATGGGCCTCGTATTGTAACTTGAGAAATTGTCTTGAGATGCATAATGTGACAGAGGCACATTTGAGGATGAAGTCCTCTTGTCAAATGGCGGGAACTGTGTAATAGTGTCCCGAAGTAGTAGTGATGTGGCCTGTAGTCCAAGGTAACAGGTATTGCCTTGAGACTGACTTGTAACTAAGAATATAAGGAAGTGATGGAGAAGTATCAGAGCGTGCAGTGGAAGCATGATGGGTATTCGTGACGTGACCTGAGCTTAGTCTTGAGTTGCGTGACGAGATAGAGGTGCATTTGTGGATGCAATTCTCCCTCATCAAGTGTTGGGATGAACTTGTATAGAGTCGGGAAGTAGGAAGAATCCTATCAACTGAGTCTGAGCAAGTTGGTATCGGAGTATGGAGCTTGTTTATACAAGCAAGTGTTCAGTGGAGCTATAAGTTGCTCTTAGGTGATAAAAGGGGAGTAAGATACAAGTGTCTCAGACGAGACACGTGTACCGGACATGTTTACCATATGTAATGGGTAATCTGTTCTGATCATGGTTACACGGTACATTAGCCAGAGAATTTGCTGAGTTGATGTAGCCTGAATGGATGGGAATAAGGATGTAGTATGGGCTAGGATACGTGAAGGTGGTAACGGGTAAATAGTCTAAGGTTGGGACGCATGACTCTGTCGGTCGGAATCATGCGTCAGATTGTGGAAATAGAAGAACGAAACAGAGGTCTTAGTGTCTTAACCCGAAGGTGAATCACAAGGGTTCGCTTTAAGGAATAAGACCCGGAAGGTTTTAGTATAGTAAATGGTACATGAGAGCCTAGGAATGGACAGAGAGTGTTCCAAGTGAGGCGTAGTTCTATGTTTAGAATAGTTACTTATGCATTTAAATAGATGATGATGTAAGGTTATGTGTATGCATGTAGGTTGCCATCTGACAAGCACACGAATGGACTGCATGGAATGAGTATGGCATGAAGTCCAAGTAAGTATTACGTTCATACTCTTCTAGAGTCTTTTATGTACATAAACGAAGAAGAAGAAAATGAAATGCTTTTTAACTAAAGGGGAAAACGAAAGAAGAAACGTAACAAGTATAAGTACGTATCGGCCTTTCCTTGGCAGCCCCTCTTTACGCACCCAAAGTATGTACGTGTATGCATGTGAATGGATGCTATAAGTAGTACGTATTGTATGTATTTTCATGAAAAGGAAACGAAACGAAGCCTTAAAAGACGCAAGAACAGTTAAGGAACGTAAGGAAGGAAGTGGAAGAAAACGATTTTTTTTAAATAACTCTCTTTCATTTTTATCTCGAGGAAAACTTCTTTCAAAACGACTTTTACAAAATGAAAGAGAGGAAAACCTTTTTCTCAAGTAAAACTCTCACGAAACGGAAGAAACGAATGAACGTAAGAACAGTAAGAAATGTAAGAACCATAAAGAAAGAACGGACTGTAAAGGAAATGAAAGGACTATAAAGGAAAGAACGGACTGGACTGAATGGATGATGTATGAAGATACGTAAGGGCCACATGGACTGAAAAGGATATGGTACCAAATGAATGGACTGTAAAGGGGCAGATTGCAATGCCGGGTAAGTAGTACTGGTAGTGCACCCAGTGCTGCACCCTGATGGAATGGATTCCCAAACCCGCAGCCACGGGCGGAATCAAGTCCAAAAGACCGCTAACCCCAGCACACGGGGTGTAACAGTGTGCTATGGGCCAAATGAAAGTGAAAAGAAAGAATGGATGCATGTTAAGTATGAATGCATGTATGAATGGATGAACGGAATGCATGAATGTACGTAAGTAAGAAAAGAGGAACGAATGAATGAATGCATGTATGCATGGATGTATGTAAAAGAAAGAATGCATGAAAATATTCTTTAAGAAATGAAGGCAACGAGGCGTGGGGAACTGTTTTAAAGAAGAAAGCACGTTTTAAAAGAAGAAAACCCCCACCTCGCAACGTTTTTAAAAGAAACGAAAGACGTATGCATGCTATGTATGATATGTATGTACGGAATGATGAATGCATGATTGAAAATCTATGTTATGATATTTTAACTGTATGAAGTAATGCTTACGAGTTATCGACTCATTTTAGTTTTTATGTGTGCCCTCCCAGGCACAAGATGAGCATGACAGGTCAGGACGGACATAGCCCAAGGGGGAAGAGCACGAAGGCCTAGGCAAGATGTTTTTATATGAAAACTTAAATTGTGAAAGCTAATGTTTTCCGCTAAGTCTTTTAATAAAGAAAAATGAATTTTATTTATAGCATGGAAGTCTTTTGTATCCTGGCATGAATGGAAAAGAAAAGAAAAAGGAATAGTAATTCCCGTCGATTTTTATCAAAATCGATATGAGAAGGACCCACCATAAGGACGGGCGTTACAATAAATCCACCAAAGATCCAATAAATTTAAAATAAGAAAATCAATTTTTAAATCAATTAAAATACTCATTCAATAAAAATACACTAAAATACGGGATATCACACAAACCATGGTAGGCGAGTGACAAAAAATAACTGTTCATCTGGAAAGTCATCCTGAATAGGTGGAGTAGTGCTGGTATCTTCGAAGATCAACCTAGAAAGGTGGTCAGCCACCACATTCTCAACACCTTTCTTGTCCTTAATTGTGAGATTGAATTCCTACAAAATCAAAATCCACCTAATTAGGCACGCCTTAGCATCCTTCTTGAAGAGAAGGTACTTAAGAGTGGCATGATCTGTAAATACAGTTCTAGGTGATCCAATCAAATAAGAACGAAATTTATCTAACGCAAATACTACAGCTAGCAACTCTTTCTCAGTGGTAGAGTAATTCCTTTGAGCGATATTTAGAATTCTATTGGCATAGTAAATAACATAAGGTTTTTCCTCCTTCCATTGTCCAAGTACTGCTCCCACTGCATAGTCACTTGCATCACACATGATTTCAAAAGGAAGACTCCAATGAGGTGGTTGCACAACAGGTGTGGATGTTAGTCTATCAATTAGCATTTTAAATGCATCTTGACAAGCATCTGTCCACTCAAATGGTACATCCTAAACAAGAAGGCTACACAAAGGTTGTGAGATCATAGAAAAATTTTGTATAAACTTTCTATAAAAACCAACATGACCAAGGAAGGATCTTACCTCTTTAACAGTTTTTGGAGTTGGCAGCTTTGAGATTAACTCAATCTTGGATTGGTCAACCTCAATACCCTTAAAAGAAAAAAAATATGACCTGATACAATACCTGAGGGTATCATGAAATGGCACTTTTCCCAATTGAGTACAAGATGTTTCTCTTCACAGCAAACCAAGACTTTCTTCAGATTTATCAAGCAAGTGTCAAAGGAGTCACCAAAAACAATTAAATCATCCATACAATTTTCAATCATGTCATTAAATATGCTCATCTTGCAGCGTTGAAAAGTAGCAGGTGCATTACACAATCCAAATTGCATTCTACAGAAAGCATACGTACCAAAAGGGCAAGTGAAGATGGTTTTATCATGATCTTCTAATACAATTTCAATTTGATAGTAACCAGAGTAACCATCCAAAAAATAGTAAAAAGGGTAACCAGCAACTCACTCAAGGATTTGATCAATAAGGGGTCTTTTCGGGTGGCAGAATTCAGTTTTCTCTAATCAATACACATCCACCACCAAGTTACAAGCTTTGTAGGTACTAGCTCTCCCATTTCATTCTTCACCACGATAACGCCTGGCTTCTTTGGGAAAACCTGTGTAGGACTAACCCATTTACTATCATCAACAGGGTATATAATCCCTGCTCTAACAATTTTAACACTTCATTCCTTACCACCTCTTTCATGGTGGAATTAAGTCTGCGTTGTGGGTCTCTACGAGGGTTAGCTCCTTCCTCTAAATTAATTTTATGAGAACAGACTAAGGGGCTCACACCTTTGATATTAGCAATTCTCCAACCTATTGCTGACTTATGTTCATTTAAAGTGAAAAGCAATTGCTCACCTTGAGAGTCAAATAATTCAGATGAGATAATAACAAGAAAAGTATCACTTGGACCAAGGAAAGCATGTTTTAAATCTTTAGGCAAAGGTTTCAATTTGATTTTTGGTGCCTTAGAACTTGAAAGAATTTGTTTTTCACTTTTCTTGGATAACTCCTCAGTTTTTGGTTGCCAAGCCTGTGTGCCATGATCCTTGAGAGTCATATTTCCAAAAGAGAGTTTCATTAGACCGTTCATGCAATTAATAAGAGCCTTAGCAGTAGCAAGGAAATGTCTACCTAAAATCAAGGGAATTTTAGAATTAAAGTTAACAATAGAACTGGTGTTAAGAATTAAGAAATCAGCAGGATAATAAAATTTATCAATTTGAATCAAAACATCCTCCATTATACCCCGTGGCACTTTGACTAAACGGTCAACTAGTTGCAATACCATAAGAGTGGGTTTGATTTCTCCCAACCCTAATTGCAAATAAATTGAATAAGGTATCAAATTTACACTAGCTCCTAAATCTAGCAAGTCTTGCCCAAACTCATGATTCTCAATATTGCATGCAATGGTTGGACAAACATCCTTGTACTCAAGAGGAATTTGCAGCTCAATTAGAGCACTAACTTGCTTTGTTAGAAATATTGTCTTCTTAACACGGTGCTTCCTCTTAATTGTACACAAATCTTTGAAAACTTTTGCATAAGTAGGAACTTATTTAATAATATGCAAAAGAGGAAGCTTGATTTTTACCTGCTTGAGGTTCTCCAATATTTCATTGCTAGAATCCAAAGTTCGCATACCAAATTTTAAAACTTGAGGAAATAGTGTCTTTATTGGGCTCTTGATTACCTCGGCTTCCTTTGACAACTCAGCACTATCATTGCTTTGTTCCTCTTCAATATCCTCTGGTTGATCAATTATTGGAATGTGCAAGGACTTAGCACTTCGTGTCACAACGGCATTAACCTCTTTCAAATTTCTTTGTGCCATATGTTGGCCTTGGGGCGTGGGTTAACTTAAGAAGGGAACTTACCACACCCATTCACACTTAAAGAAGTCATCAACTTCGATACATGACCCTTTATCTCCTTATTTTCCACAACAACTTGCATAATCAAATACTCAAACTTTTGATTAGTTTTACCCTATTCCTCAATAAAAGCATGCGAAGTATCTTCTAAGGGGTTCTTAGAAGAGGGAGATGCATGATATGGTGTAGAGTAATTCCTTGATGGATGTGATTGTGCAAGCTTGTGAGTGTTAGACTTCCAACTGAAGTTTGGGTGATTTCTCCAACAAGGATTGTATTTATCTGAGTAGGGTGAAAATGGCTTTTTATACATGCCAAGAGAATTGCAATATTCCTCATACACCCCTCTCATCTTAGCAAGTGTTGGGCAATCTTGTGCAAGATGATCTACTCCTTGGCAAACAAAACAAAGTTTAGAGGCATCAACTTGGAGAATAATACGAGCTACCATAGTTTCATTCATCTTCAATGCCTCTAACTCTCTAATTAGGCCATCAAAGCATTAGTCTTGTGATGAGGAAAGTATTTATTGAAAAAAATTGGGTCATCTCAGCCCATGACCCAATCGACCGTGGTCTTAATAAATACATCCAACTCTTCGCCTTATCCTTTAGTGAGAAAGGAAAAAACTTAAGTCGAACAACAAATCTATAGTGCCAAGTTGACCATGAAATGTAGCAACAACCTCTTCAAACTCCCTAATATGCACATATGGATTTTCACTCTCCAAACCATGAAAAGTAGGGAGAAGTTGTATCACACCATTTTGAAATCCATTGGAGGACTATTAGGTGGGAATATAATTTATGATGGTGTTGTTGTGCATGTAGGGTGAAGGTACTCATGTAGAGTCCTAGCTTGATCTTCTTGCACACTCATGTTAGATGAAGAAAATGATGAAATAGAATGTGTATCAAAATTAGATGGCGTGTCAAATAGATTATCAAAGAGAGTATTAGTGTCTACTTTAGGTCTCCTTGCAAATCTACCTAATTTGTCTCTATATCTATGCATGCAAACACTGAAAGAGAGAAAAAAAATCTAAATCTAAAATTAAAAGAGAGCAAAAGAAAGGAACAAGTTTACCGCTTTGGACTGTCAAATTCAGCAAACCTATTCTTTGAATGCGCTTCTTGAACCGTCTTCCAGACAACGGCGTCAAAATTTGATTACACCCAAAGAATAACGTGGTTGTTGAAATATAGATTAGGGTGTCGATTCCATAGGGAGATGGTAGAAACACTAAACAAGACTAAAAATTTAAGAGAACAAAAATCAAAGTAGTAATATAAGACGAATCCTTTCTGAAAAGAAATAAACTGAAGAGCCAAAACGTAATAATGAAAAGGTTTGACCAGAATTAATAGCAACGAAGCATCAGAAATCCCTTACTTATACTTGATAATTCTATCCATAGCAGATTCATTGGATACTCAATTAGAGATCGTAGCACCAGGCTCTCTAATTGGAAGATATATGTTTATAATCAATTTGTTTTTATGTAATTCTTGAAAACCACTCTTCTTTTGAAACCACGTATTGCTATCCTATTAGACTTAGATTTAAAGACTACAATATACTCAATAGCAATACCGCAACAAAGAATCACACCAATAAGATTAACAGCTAGATTTGAACATTTTGAGAATTCTTAATTGGCTAGTTGTAAATAGCCTTAGATTGCAGAACAAAGGATTATCTAGGACCTACATCAAGGTATTGACGGTGATTCCCAAATATCGCATAGCAAAGAACATATCAGAATAAAATAAATAAATAAAAAAGTTCCCCAATGGTCATATAAATTAATCAACAAATAAGTCAAATATCTCTATAGAAGACTCGTTTTCACAATTTTGTAGTAATACATCCAACCAACCAGATTTCAAAACCATGTTTTTATACCAAATTCACTCAAAAGTACTCCACCTTAACTCACTAATACTTCTTTTACACTTGCCTGCCTCTACCTCCAAGTCAAACAACCAGATTCCATCCAACCTCTAAACATGGAAATCCCAAACTTCCAATAGACAACAAACATATAAGTCATGAAGTTTAAAAGGTGCTTATGAGGCAAGAGCTTGATAGTACCTCACCAAATCTCAAAGCTGTAGTCAGTCAAATTCGAGAGTGAGGTGGTGCTATTAGAGATGGACCATGGTGCTCTGGGACACTGCAAATAGAAGTAATAATTATGGTTTGAGAGTCAACGCACACAATGAGAGAGAAGGAACATAATAGAGAGGGATAGAGAAATCAAAAGAGTAATCAAAGAGAGACTCAATGGTGAGGCAAAGTGATGTCGGTGAGTTGCTACAATGCCATGATGGAGTGGCTTGGTAGCATGCTCATGCTCAGTAGAAGCGGTGTAGAGGTGCAACCATGAGAGTAGGCATAGAGATAGAGCGTGAGCGAGGGAGAGGAGAGCCGGGAGATACGGACACCAAGAAGGAGAATGGGAATTTATTGGCATGATGAAATTGCAACCGATGAAGACAAGGGGTTTTGACGGCAGGGAACATCAATAAAAAAAAGTCACAATGGAGAAAAGAGAGAGATAGAGACAGAGACAGAGAGCGAGAGACAGAGACGCAGGAGGGATAAACAAAGGAGCTAAAGGGAAAAAGGAGGGGCTTGCCAATACGGCCTCGGGGTCAAAAGGCACTAAGGCTAATGGTGATGGAGTTGGATGGTGACATTGCAACAAAAAAAGGCAACAGAGCCTGAATTGAGGAGAGAGAGAGAGAGAGAGAGTAGTTATGGAGGGTGAGGTGCACGGAGGGTGTGAAGTGGGGGAACTGTAGAGCAGAGAGAGGGAAAGAGGAAGTGGAGGGGAAGGAGAGGAAAAAAGGTAAACGAGTAAGGGAATTTTGAACCAAAATAGAAATGTTTCTTCAAGCAGGCCGGGCTTCTCTTTGGGCCAGGGCCATATCTTAGGCCTAGGTGTTACAGGACTAACGGTGGTGGATAGCAACTACGACTACTGGTGGTTGTTACAGTAGACTTGGGTGGTGAGAACAGTACGACAAGGGTTAAATGTAGACTACTGTGAGTGGGAAAAATCCTTGGAGGCCCTTGCAACATACACTAGGCTGAGGGTTTGGGGATGGGGGTACAAGGTGGTGAGGGGTGGATGTGAGATGGCTCACGGTATAAAGCTCGCTACTTTCAATGGTGGCTTGGGTCGCACCCGAGAGGGTGGAGGTGCGAGATGTATTCACATGGAGGAGAGGAGATCGACTTTGTGGTCTCCGTGGCTGTCTATGTGTCATTTGTTGGGTAGCGAGGACAGAAGGGAAGTGATGACTGAAAGGGAGTTGGGGTGCTGATATGATCATGAGGAGAAATTCAAGGGAGGATGGTAGTTTAGTTCGTTAAAGTGGAAGTGTAAAGGCATCATTTGTGTTTAAAGAACACTGTCGTTTTAATAAGAGTTGTGTTGTAAATAGAATAAGTGATACTCTATCACTCAATGTAATTTCTGCAAGCATCTTAATATGATACAATGTCGTATGGATGTGAGGAATGTATAAAAACAAAATTGAAGAGGATGAATAACAACAAAAGAATTACAGTTCAATTATCTTTCTCTCTCTTAATTCTCTTTCTATCTCTCTCTCTCATCTTCTCGGAGACTGACTATCTCGAACACAGTTGTTCGAGTGAGAATATATGCAAGTGCACATAATTATAACAAGTAGTTAAGTGTTTTAAAGAAAACGAATGTTGTACCCACATAGATTAATTTTTGTTATTGAGTACCAAAATATACTAAATTAATTACCGTTTGGAAAACCGAAAAAAAAATGGAAAGATTCTACTATTTAAATTTAATTGAAATACTTGACAAAAATAAATTTAAGAATAAAAGAGCATAAAATCTAATATTGTAAATATAATAATAATAGATCTAGAGTGTTTGATTTCACTTTGCAAATCCCACACAATTTTTTCTTTCTTGTTATAAAATTTCAAATTTCCCAAGTTGATAATAAAAATCCCTTAACTATTCAATATCTTCTCTTGAATAATATTAAAAATATCTCCAATGAATAACTCTATATCTCTATGTGAATTTAACTAATTGGAGAATCATTAAGTAAATATTAACAAAAGAGAAAAATATCCCAAAAATAATGGGATTATCTAAAATGGAAGATTCAGTGATATGCAGCTTGAATTGTGGATCTTAGGAGAGTCCCACTGGGTAGATGTCGTGTGTGCTAAATATAACTAATCTCCTCGCCCAATGGCCGAGATGTAAGGTTTCTAAGCGAGATGAAAGACTCCCGACTAGGATGATAGACCCCTCTAGCCAATCTACCGAGCAGTAAAGCTGCTCGCCTTTGCTAGTTGTTACCCACAATGTCATTTAGGTGGGTCACTTAAGTTGGTCATTTAGGGTCAACTTTCATCGCCCAAGCTAGTCGCCCAATCTAAATGCCCGGAACCTTGTCACCAAGCCTGGTCACCCTTGGGTCTCCTTGCCTACCAAAAGGAAAGTCTATTTGCCTTTGGGTCTCCTCACCTAGCGAGAGGAAAGTCTACTCGCCTTTGGGTCTCCTCGCCTCTCTTCAATCTGGATCCGTAGTCTCTTCTTTTATACCAAAATACTCTCCTTTTGTACTAAATCTTCTCATTCCTTTAAATCCAAGAACATAAAGAAAAATATATAAAAATAAAATAAAATCAATAGAATTAAAGAAAAACTGATACTTTTCATAAATAAAAGAGTAATAAAAATCACATGAAAATCACACTTATCAACAGTCATTGGTAAGAAGGGTCCATTATAGTTGGTATCAAGAGCCATCACTATGGCAGAGGGTACAAGGTCTTATGCACAAGTTCTTGATTCTATGAATCAGTTGAGGCAGCAGTAGAAGCAATTGGAAGATACGATTGCCATTCTTGTGTAGCAATAAAAAAATGCTCTTGAGGATAGAAATATCAAGAAAGAAGATTTAATGAGGTGGTTCAACAGATTTCAAGGATTTTGTTTAATGGGTCTGTGGGTAATGATCAGGTGGGAAGGGATTTTCAAGAAAGCCAAACTTTTGCTCGGAATGTTGATATGAATGAGGGTGTAGGTGAAGTTCATCATAAGGAAGGTGGCAGAGGTTTTCTTAAGGGCATTAAAATTGAATTTCCAAGATTTGGAGGTAACAATCCAGGAGCCTAAATCTATTAGGCAAATCAGTATTTCTAGTATCACCAAGTTCCTTCTAGGCAAAGGATCTTCATAGCATCATTTCACATGGATAAACGTTGGTGAGGTTCCAAGATGCCAGTGAAGTAGGAACTTTCCGTTATTGGGAAGAATTTGTTGAGGCTGTTCAAGTAAGGTTTGGATCATCTCCATATGATGATCTTGTGGAGCACTCACTCGGCTTAAATAGGTGGGTCCAGTGACTGCATGTAAAGCTGAGTTTGAACTTCTTTCCAATAGAATTCGTGGAAAATCTAAAAGGAACAAATTAAGTTGTTTCTTGAGTAGGCTAAGGGATGAGATAAGACTCCCTGCTAGAATGTTAAATCCCACAAATTTGAATGATTCATTTGGATTGGCCAAGAATCAAGAACAATATGTTTGGAGTACAAAAAAGGCATGGAGAAGTGGGCCTTTTGACTCGAGTTCTCAATCGTCAGGGTTAAATATGTTATGCCTGTTCTTGTGGTGGGACTATAATAAATGGTTTTAGAAAATAAGATGGGAAGTACTGACTCTTTTAAAACTTTTTCCCTTTCCTTCCCAAGATATGAAAGATTCTAATTTTAAAATTAAAGCATGTTCTATAGATTAAAAGAGAGTTTATAGGGAAATCATTAAATTAAATTAAAAGTCCTTTACAAAAATAGACTTTCACACATTACGTAAAAACCTACCTAGGCTTCTATCAGTACTCTTCCTTTGGGCCATGTTTGTCCTAACGCTTCTTCCTCATTTCGTCCCTAGGAGAGGGAGGGACATAAAAAAATAAAGTGAGTCGAATACTCAGTAAGCATTACTTCATATTGTAAAAAAATACTAACTTATGTTTTCAGTCATGCAATTATCATTCATCTACATACTTTATATAAAGCATTCATTTCTTTTGAAAACATTATAATTGGAGTTTTTCTTTAAAAGTGTTTTCATTTCTCATAAAACATTTTCCACACCTTGAACATTCATTCATAATGAGCTAAATGATTACACAAAATTCAATTTAACTGTTATCACTTTTCCTCTAGCTGGTACACACTATTACGCCCCGTGTGTTGCGGTTAGCAGTCTTTTGGATCCGGACTCCATCCGTGGCCACAAGTTGGGAATCCCTTTTAATCAGGGTAGCACTGGGTGCACTACCAGTACTACTTAGCCAACATTGCAATCTGCCTAATCTATTGGTGCAATCATTCATTCATCCACTCATGGCCGTTATGTATTCTCATACCTTAAAACATTCATTCCTTTCCTTTCCTCCATTCATTTTAGTCTTTTGCTTTTCATTCATCAGTCTATTTTATTTCTCAAACATCATTTCAAAGCTTGAGCGTAATCATTTAAACATCATTTCATAGCATCATTTAAAATTCATTTCATAGCCTCGTTTAAACATCATTTCATAGCGTCATTTAAATACACTTGTATTTCATTATTTAAACATCATTTCAAAACATCAAGCATAAACCTCAACATTTCATTTCATGAAAATAAAAATAATAGCTACTACATATTACATCTATTCACATGCAAACAACTATTACTTTGGTTACATAAATAGGGGCTGCCAAAGAAGGCCTTTACATACATATGCCTTTAAACATTAATACATAGCATACTTTCATAAAACACCATTTCATTTCATAAAGAGAAACATTTCTTCTTCATTTTCATATCATTAGAAAACTCTAAAATAGTATGAATATAATACTTATCTGGACTTCATGCTATTTTCATTTCAGGCAGTACATTCATGTGCGTAAACAATTTTTACTGTAGGTTAATATGAATATTTAGAACTTTTTAGTGCTAAGTTTATTACACTTTTTTTTGGAGTGAATAGTAACCTCGATAAGCGTACTAAGTGCAGTGTTTTCAAAATCACAGTGTGGAATGTCCAAATTAGGTTAGAGAAGTTTTATTTGGACACTTGGCAAGATCTTAGCCACACATAGTGAATAGTATTAGACACTTGGGACAAAGAGGAACCATTAGATGGATTTGTGAAGGAAATCAAGGTGTGAGATCATGCCACTTCAGCAAAACCCTTTTCATCTGATCAGCCTTTTGAGCTAGATCACAGAGGGTTTCAACCCTAGTGAAATCCTAAATGGTTGGAATCCATTTGAAATCCCAAAAACTTGGTTGAAAACGAAACCCTAAACGGTTTCCCCAAACCCTAAAGTTGGCCTCCAAACCTTTTTTGATCCAATTTCTAGCATTGTCTTTAATCACTTGATTAAATCACTTCCATATGCTATTAATTTCTCAAATTCTTTTATGACATCTTTATCCAACCTTTTAAACCTTGTAAATTTGAGTGGGCCAAGAAAAATTGGATTTGAGCTTGAAAGCATCTCAAACCCTAACCAAACCCCAAATTGAAACCCACTTGGTTGAGGCCCACGAATTTGGCCACCTTGGCAAGGCTTCTTGGAGAAGTTTCCTCTCCCACATGGCAGAACATTGACTGCCCTTGGCTGCACCCAATAGTGCCTTGATGAGATGGAGAAACCCACCCCATCAACCTCCATGCCTCACAGCTTCTGCAGGCAGTCATTTCCTATCTACCTCCAATCAATGGTCATTCAGGTTCATATGTTCCCCCTACAGAAGTCTTCAGTTGTGCAAGTCACACTTACTTCCCTTTCATCACTTCTTCACCCCGTTCTTAGAGAGAAACCCAAAAGAGCTCTCTCGGGCAGATTTCTGTGTGTTTTTGCGTGGAGATTTTTGACCCTTTATAGGTATTTTCACACAATGACTCTTTCATAAAAGTTGTTCCTATTTGAGTATAGTTTTCATATATATATTATTCGTATCATTCCATGGTCATTTGGCTGGTCAAAAGTATTTTTAGCCATGGAAAGATCATTCTGGGCGTGAATCTGGAGAGTATGTTATGTTTTGGAGTTTTTGACTAAGCTAATGGACATATCTTGGTCCGAATATTTTATGGAGTGTTGTTAGCATGTGTTTAAGAGTTTTCATTGAGGTTTTGTTGCATGACTAAAGCTTTTGATGATAGATTTTCTTAGATCTAGAAACTTGAAAACTGGAAGTGGCAAAACAGTTTTTATTCGGAGAAAGTTTGAACATTTCGAGATTTGATCTTACTCTAAAGGCTTTGATATTTTTATATGATGATCCTAAGTCTCTCATTTTCATGTTAGGATATTATTTTGTAGATATTTAGTATTAGTTTTAAAGATATGATTTTTCTATGCAAGAGGATTTCGGTTAAGCCTAAGATTTGATATTTTTGGATTAGATCCATGTTTTATCGATTTTTAGCCATGTGATTTTAATTTTGATGGTTGATATTCTTTAGGACACATCTTTAAATCATGTGATACTTTATTTCAAAGATCTCACCTTCTTAAGCCGTTGATCAAGAGATTTATCAAAGCTAGTTGAGGAAAACGTTTCTGTTTTTGGACTAAGTGTAAAACCAAAAACTCCAAGTGTTATTTTGTGATTTTGGTGACTTTAGTTTGATGATTTAAAACATGGTTGATCTTAGGATGATGTTATGAATATGTTAGAAGTAAGATTTGATTTTTGGAATTCTTGGAGATGTTTTGATTTAGGGTTAAAGCTTGTGATTCAAGTGTTTGGATCTTTTTACAAAAAAAGTTTGGTGTTGATTATTAGCTTTTTCTAAATGGATATTTTAAGTATGGTTTTAAATTTAGGATTGGAAGATGTTTGTTGCAAAATTTTGGTTTAAGCATGAGTTTTGAAGTTGGAAGGATTTGCAACAAAAATCAAGAGAAATGGCCTATGGATGTTTTGGCCATAGTGTGTTTTCCATAGTTGTGATTTGTTTTATCTTTTTCTAAGTTTATATTTGAGTTTAGGACAAAATTTGCATAAGGAATGTAAATTTTGAAAATTTTTGGAATTAGGATGTGAAATCCTTAAGTTAGGGGTAAAATGGTCATTTTCCCACATGTAGAGGGTAAAATGGTAATTTTACTCTAATTTTGCTTGTTTTCATGCTTCTAATCACTAGTAATTAAATTTCTAACTTTTAGAATGACCTTTTACAGTTTCTCGTGTTTCGCACTTTATTCTCGTAGAACGCGACGATCGAGGTAAGTTAGCTTCTAACTTACTATCAGTTTATTGTGTATGTATGATGGGTAAGGGAACTACAATTTATGTATGTATGTTATCATATATGCCATGCCATGCCACGCCATTACATGTTTATCTGTTATGCATGATTAATTCTATCACAAATCTTATCTGTTACACAATCTATTTTGTCATATATTGCTATATGTTATAAGTATGCCATGTTAAGAATGTCATATGTTCCATGTATGTCATATCATGTAATATTCACCATTGCAAGTATGTCATGTTAAGTAAAGAAGTCAAATCAAGTTTATGTTAAGTCATGTTTCAGATCACGTTCAAGTTAAGTTATTCATGTCAATCATGACCCTAAGTGCTAGGATGGGGTAATATCTTAGTGGAACTTCTTTGTTCACACTGGAGTGTCTAAATAGGTGTGAAATTCCCTGAGTTGACAAAGTACAGTCAACAGGTTGTGAATGGGGCTTAATTAGTTGGTCACCGAAGCGGGCCAGGTACTAACGCCGATGGTGCCATATTTTATTTTACGTGTATTCATGGGGCCACAACAACTGTGGAGCATACACTACGTGAGACACAGCAATTGTGACACGTAGAATACGTGGGGGCACAACAACTGTGGAGTACGTATTAAAGCATTCACAGCTGGTGTAGATACATGTATTGTGATGCGGTAATCGACAGGGACACACGGCTCTAGGGGACCCATGTAGCACCCATATGATCATGTTATTAATTAAGTCTATTGAATAAGATTCCAAGTTCATGTCAAGAAGTTAAGAATAAGCAATCATGGTGACCCCATGAGATAAGAATAAGTTTCAGATCAAGTCCACGTTAAGACAAGTTTCAGATCAAGTTCATGTTATGTTATGTTATGCTCACGTACAAGTTATGTTCATGTTCACGTTAAGTTTCAAGTTCATGTTCATATCATGTTATGTTCATGTTTATGATATGTTCAAGCTCACGTTCATGTTATGTTATGTTCATGTTCATGTTATGTTTCAAGTTCATGTTTCTGTCATGTTATGTTCACGTACATGTTATTTTCAAGTTCACGTTCATGTTATGTTATGTTCACGTTCACATTATGTCTCAAGTTCACGTTTATGTCATGTTATGCTCAGGTTTATGTTAAGTTCAAGTTCATATTTATGTTATGCATGTTTACGTTCATGCTATATTTCAAGTCCATGTTATGTTTCAAGTTTCACGTTCATGTTATGTTGCTAGTCCATGTTATGTTTTAAGCTCAAGTTCATGTCATGTTAAGTCAAGTTCAGTTCACGTTTAAGTTCAGGTTATGTCATGCTATATGTCAAGTTATGCTATGCTTACTTACGACTTTAATTATGCATTCATGCTTTTACTGCCATGCATTCATAATTAACCTGTGTGGGAGTTTCCTGTTAACTTACTGAGATTTGTAATCAAATCTCACCGTGGTAGTCCCAACTATCATTCCCCCCGAATGGTAGGCAATGTGTCAGGATCAGTGCAGGGAGCAAACATTGGTAGACTGAAGGAGGTTGATTAGACGCCGCAGACACGACACAGAGCTTACAACTTCCATAGTTAGTTTTTGGATAGTTTTCTGGCCTCGTTAGTCGAGTTACACGAGTTACTCGACAAACTTCCTCAATAGTCTATTTTGGTAATGTAAATATGGAGTTTGGTCTCCCATTTTTTGAGGTTATAGTCTTCTAAGACTCATACTGAAATCGTGGGTGTTTATTTTGTTAAGTATGCTTGGATTACGATTTAACTATTTGGGATATTATAAGTTTGGTGCATAGTATTGCTCAAGAAAAAAAAATTATCCACTGTGAATATTGCATAATGCTAAATGCATGTTAGGAACATTGCTTCTTATATGTCATGAACGGGGGCAGGTAACCATGTGTTGCATGTCCCAACGCTTCAGATGTCCGTTCAATCGCAAGCGAAATTTGAGGGTGTCACATATATACAGTAAAAAAAATGACAATACTAATTTCTTAGAGAGGCGATGGAAAAATCTTGAGCTTGCATGATGATTAATCTTCAATTTTAATCTATTTGTTTTGTTTATAAAACCTCATTCCTGCATAGAAATTGAAAATATTAGGAAGCAAAATGACAAATAGGTCAACTAAAATAATTAATTTCATTATACCTTATATGATGGATCCTCAAACATGTCACAAAGTTTTTCCCACTCAGAAGGTCAGACATCCTGAAAAGGATGTTGGCGTGCTTCTTACTTGTTTTCAAATTTATTATAATGCTCATGATACCTTGCCTTATATTTGCGGAATGCATTACACATAAGCTCTTCCACAGTCTCACGCTCCTCTCTCCGACCAAAATTTAGTTCAAAATCGTCATTGAAAAAAATATACACAAACATATTTTCATTTATAATATTATAAATTTAAGTAAAATATAGAAATTTATTATCCTAAATCAATGTTTTAAACATTACCAAACAATACTTCTTGATAAGCTCTTGAACATCTTAGGGGACTTTCTTCCATGAATTCGTTGTCAGATGTGCATAAGTTCATGTAAGAGCACCCACATGCGATGCAAGTCAAGCTGCTGATTGTCCTTCGCCTCCGGTATGTTCATAAGGAATGTTAACATTGATCTTACCCACCTTACGATATTTTTCCAACGTCACCCCGCTAGTAGTACCTCGACCTTAACGAGATTGTATTGTGAAATCTATAATGTTATGATTCAAATCCGAATATACAATAATCTCAAGAATCCCAACACAAAAATCCAATCAAGTATTTCAATATGACAATATGTATATATAGATTCAAAACAGAAACGAAATCAAGAATCTCAATATGATAAGATACTAATCAAAACCGAAACCCAGTTGAGAATTACAAATGATAAGATAATGATAACAAGATAACAAGATAAGCAAATAAATATGTAAAAGAACAAGAAATATGCACGGAAATAAGAAAGAAGAAGATACAAACAGAGATAATGTGGTTCGGCTCTAATGGCCTACATCCACGGCAGGAACAGCCTCAGAGATCACTTTATTGATGAATCTGCAAGGCCAAAACGCCATTGTACAAGATAGAACTACAATCGAGCCAAGAAAAGCCACAAGATTTGGCTTTCCCTTTTCCCTCAACAAACCCTAGTTCTCTCTTTCACTCGGATTCCCCAAACTCTCAGACGGCCACTGTACGAAATGAATCCCATTAACCCTAAACCGAAGAAGCACATATATATACATGAGGTAAAGATCAATCGGACGGCTGTCCTTCATCCCATCCTTTAAGTAAGACGACACCGTTTGTTGCACTGCATAGGATGCCGTTTAGTATACTGCTGGGATGTCGTTTAAAGTACTGCAAGTCCTCATTACATCATTAATCATATAAGTGTTGCTGCTTATCACGTGTATTAATATCTGCATGAAGATGAGTTAGTAACAGGTTGAATATAAAATAGTTGACACATTTATCACAATTCTCCACCTTGACAATATTTTATTCATCATTCCTATTCTACTTTCATATTGGCTGTTCCTGCTTTGTCCCTCTACTAAAGGACCCCAACAGTTTTCACATTAATTAAGTTCAGACAGTGTCTGAACTTTGCTAATGGCAAGGACTTAGTCATCATATCTGAGGGATTTTCCTCAGTTGGAATTTTCTCCACTCCAACTTCTTTAGACTCAATTACATCCCTTACAAAATGAAACCTAACATCTATATGCTTAGACCTTTCATGATATACTTGATTTTTAGCCAAGTATATTGAACTCTGGTTATCACAATGTACAATTATATTTCCCTTAAAAATACCTAATTCATGTGATATACCATTCAGCCATATGGCTTCCTTTATTGCTTCTGTTATAGCTATATACTCAGCCTCGGTTGTAGACAAGGCTACAACAGATTGCAAATTTGACTTCCAACTAATAGCTCCCCCAAAAGCAGTAAAAACATATCCTGTTAAAGATTTTCTAGTATCCACACTACCAGCATAATCAGCATCTACAAACCCTTCCAATTCACAACCCTCTTTAACATTATTCCCATATTTCAAGCCCAAAATAGTGGTTCCTGAAATGTATCTTAATAGCCACTTAATAGCCTGCCATTGTGCCTTACCAGGGTTACTCATAAACCTACTAACAACACTGACAGCATAGGTAAGATCAGGTCTTGTACAGACCATTGCATACATCACACTTCCTACCATACTTGCATAAGGTATTTGGTGCATAAACTCCATTTCAGATTCAATTTGTGGGGCTTGAGTAGTGGACAGCTTGAAATGTTGACCTAGAGGTGTGCTTACAGGTTTAACTTGGTCCATACCAAATCTTTTAAGAATTTTAGACAAATAATTTCTTTGAGATAGAAATAGACATCTCTCTGGTCTGTTTCTTATAATATCCATCCCTAAAATTCTACTAGCTGGTCCTAGTTCCTTCATATCAAATTCAGATTTTAACATGCACTTAGACTGTTTAATCAAATCAGGATCTTTACATGCTACCAACATATCGTCTACATACAGCAACAAATATATTAATATTCCATTAACATCTTTATAATAAACACAGTTGTCATAACAACTTCTTTTGAAATCATTTTCAAGCATGTAAGTATCAAATCTCTTATACCATTGTCTAGGTGATTGTTTTAAACCATATAGAGATTTTTTAAGCAAACATACTTGATCAGAGTTAATATCTTTTGTAAACCTCTCAGGGGGTTGCATGTAAATTACCTCTTCCAATTCTCCATGTAAAAAAGCAGTTTTTACATCCAATTGTTCTAAGTGCAAATCATGATATGCAATAAAGGATAAAAGCAATCTAATGGAACTATGTTTAACCACAGGAGAGAATATCTCATTAAAATCTATTCCCTCTCTTTGAGTGAAACCTTTAGCCACAAGCCTTGCCTTAAACCTAGTACCTTCTACCCCTGGTATGCCTTCCTTTCTTTTATAGATCCACTTGGATCCAACCAACTTAACCCCAGCAGGTTTTGTAACTAAATCCCAAGTTTTATTTTTATTTAAAGATTCCATTTCTTCATGCATAGCAAGTATCCATTTAGTGGCATCCTTGCTTGCAATGGCTTCTTTATATGTCCTTGGTTCTTGATAAACAACCTCATCAACAATTGTCAAAGCAAAAGCTGTAAGTTCTGCATGACCATACCTAACAGGTGGTTTTATAATTATTTTCTTCCTATCTCTTACTAAAATGTAAGAGTCAGGACCTGGTTTATCTAAGTCCTCTGAAATTTGATCATCAGAGTTGCTGACTTCCCCAGTGTTCATCTCTGTTGAGGTGTTTCTTCTCTCCACCTCAACCTGTACATTACCCTCTATGCTTACAGGTCCTTTTTCAGCCTCTGTATCTTGTACACGAGCCATTTGGGATTCATTAAAGATCACATCCCTGCTAATTATACATTTATTTCTGCCAGGTTTGTCTATCCATAGTTTATACCCCTTTACTCCCTCAAGGTATCTCACAAAAATGCACTTTAGTGCCGTAGGGTCTAACTTATCAGTTTTTGAGTGTGCATAAGTTGTGCACCCAAAAATTCTAAGGTAATCATAACTGTGAGGTTTCCCAGTCCACATTTCTTGTGGTGTTTTAAAGTCTATGGCAGAAGATGGACACATATTAATTAAATGGACAGCTGTAGAAACAGCTTCAGCCCAAAAAGTCTTAGGTAACCCAGCATTTGACAACATGCATCTTACCCTCTCTAGAATGGTCTAGCTGTAGAATGGTCCTATTCATCCTTTCAGCTAGACCATTCTATTAAGGGGTTTCTCTAACAGTTTTGTGTCTTAGAATCCCTTCCTTTTGACAGAAATTATTAAATTCTGTTGACAGAAATTCTAACCCATTATCAGTTCTTAAGGTTTTCAATTTTCTGTCTACCTGTTTTTCAACTAAAGATTTCCATTCTTTAAACCTTTCAAAGGTGTCACTCTTATGTTTAAGAATGTAAATCCATACCTTCCTAGAGTAATCATCAATGATGGAGAGGAAATAATTCCCTCCACCATGAGAAGTTACTTTAGAAGGCCCCCAAAGGTCAGCATGTACATAATCTAGGGTCTGAGTAGTCATATGAGTTGCCCTTTTAAAACTAACCCTTTTAGCCTTTCCATAGACACAATCTTCACAGAAAGGTAAATTTTCCAGGTCTGCATCTTTCAGCAAACCCTGTTTTTGTAGTTCTAAAAGACCCTTTTGACTAACATGCCCTAACCTCCTGTGCCAGAGCACAAATTTTTTCTCAATTTCATTCTGTATAGGGGATGCTTCCCCTACAATGGTTTTGCCAATTAAGGTATAAAGGCCATTCTTTATCACCCCTTTCATAATAGTGAGTGAACCTTTAGTAACTCTAAGGACCCCTGATTCAGACTTAAAAGAATAACCTGAATTATCAAGCATACCAAGAGAAATCAAATTTCTCTTTAGGTCAGGTATAAATCTGACCTCCCTCAAAAGTCTTTCCATCCCATCATGTAATTTTAGTCTTATACACCCAATTCCCATGATCTTACAGGATTTATTATTCCCTAGGATTACATGCCCACCATCCAATTCAGAAAATGTTTCATACCAGTCCCTATTGGGACACATATGAAATGAACAACCTGAATCTAAAATCCACTCTTTTTCATGGCCAATGTCAGATATATTTAGTACTTCAGCACTATCATACCCATCTAACACCACTGCAACATCCCCATCCTCTTTCTTTTTATTCCCTACTTGAGTTTTCCTATCAGGACAATCTCTCTTGAAATGTCCTTCTTTGTGACATAGGAAACACTTTAACTATTTTCCTTTAGACTTAGACCTACCTATCTTGCTATCTGTTTTACTTTTCTTGCCTCTTTTTTCTGATCTTCCCCTAACAGACAGTCCCTCACCATGTTCTTGTTTGGTATTTTCTTTATTTTGTAATTCCCTAGCATGAAGTACAGATTGTACTTCATCTAGAGATATTGTATCTCTACCATACATCATGGTCTCCTTAAGGTTCTGGTATGAGGAATCCAATGAACTCAGTAAGAGGATTGCTTGATATCTATATTAGCTAGGTCTAATATAATCTTATTAAAAGTGTCTAGATGTTCTCCTATCGAAGTTCCAGAAACCATCTTAAGAGTATATAGCCTAGTTTCCTTATAGAGTCTATTAGCCAAAGATTTTGTCATATAGAGGTGTTCAAGTTTTAGCCAGATACCAGCAGCCGTTTCTTCACTAGCTACTTCCCTTAATACCTTATCTCCTAGAGAAAAGATCAGAGCACTATGGGCCTTTTGGAGAATGTCCCTCTGGACCTCCATTTTTCCTTCCTCTTTCGAGGAAGAGGCCTTTTTATCACAGGTGAGGGCATCCTGCAAGCCCTGCTGGACTAGCAGAGCCCTCATCTTAATTCCCCACAACCCAAAATCATTTTCCCCAGTAAATTTCTCAACATCAAATTTCGTGGTCCCCATAGAACCTGAGCTCGTGATACCACTTGTTATGATTCAAATCCGAATATACAATAATCTCAAGAATCCCAACACAGAAATCCAATCAAGTATTTCAATATGACAATATGTATATATAGATTCAAAACAGAAACGAAATCAAGAATCTCAATATGATAAGATACTGATCAAAACTGAAACTCAGTTGAGAATTACAAATGATAAGATAATGATAACAAGATAACAAGATAAGCAAATAAATCTGTAAAAGAACAAGAAATATGCACGGAAATAAGAAAAAAGAAGATACAAACAGAGATAACGTGGTTCGGCCCTAATGGCCTACATCCACGGCAGGAACAGCCTCAGAGATCACTTTATTGATGAATCTGCAAGGCCAAAACGCCATTGTACAAGATAGAACTACAATCGAGACAAGAAAAGCTACAAGATTTGGCTTTCCCTTTTCCCTCAACAAACCCTAGTTCTCTCTTTCACTCGGATTCCCCAAACTCTCAGACGGCCACTGTACAAAATGAATCCCATTAACCCTAAACCGAAGAAGCACATATATATACATGAGGTAATGATCAATCGGACGGCTGTCCTTCATCCCATCCTTTAAGCAAGACGGCACCGTTTGTTGCACTACATAGGATGCCGTTTAGTATACTGCTGGGATGTCGTTTAAAGTACTGCAAGTCCTCATTACATCATTAATCATATAAGTGTTGCTGCTTATCACGTGTATTAATATCTGCATGAAGATGAGTTAGTAACAGGTTGAATATAAAATAGTTGACACATTTATCACATATAAAATATAACATTGTAATCAATCTCTATTTAATATCTATTATATGACCTTAGTTAATAACTTTTATGACTATTAGATTTTTATCTTGTTCTGTAGAGTCAATCTCTAATGATGAGTCTGAAGGAGAGCTAGGAACAGGTGGAAATGGGATGTGAACTTCCTTCCTCTTTGGTGGCATAATTTCAAAATACTGACACATTCATTAAGTAAAATATTTGTCATCAAGTGTAATGTGAACACGTAATTGGTCAATCATAATCTGTATCAGTTTCATTTGACAATTCATTTTCATCAAACATAGATACTTCAGATGATTCAACATCTGAATCAATTGTCGCATCAACAATTTCTGCCTCTATATATTCTCTATTTAATGGAATCATCTCATACTAGCTTAAATCCACAAACGAATTAAAGATGGGTTGACTCTCGTGGTATGCTTCTTGAGTAGAGGGATCATCTTCTTCTTCATCTTGTCCTTCCGCCTAAGGGATAACATCAAATATATTTCTTGGAGAATATTTTTGTACTACTCGCTATTGATTTCCTAACTCCGTGTCATCTAAGTAAAATACTTGAGATGCTTGAGATGCTAAAATAAAAGGATCATCTTCAAACCATTTTTTTGATGTATTAATACTCAAAAAATATTCATCGTCACGAACTCCAATTTGAAGATTGTTTAAATCCCACCAACCACAATTAAACAGATACACTGCAAGCTCCCCCAAATATTTCATTCCAATTATATTTGATTTCTATGTTATATCGATTATAACATAGAAATCAATGTTTTCTCCATCATGATGTCCTTCGACTAGAACACCACTATTTTGTGTTTTCCTATAACAATCTCAATCCATTGTGTGATACCTACTACCCTGAGAAATACATGCAGAATATCGAGCAGCATGTCTCGATGGGCCACACGCCAATGCATACAGTTCATCCGATATATAATTTGGATTATTTGCATGTATTCATCCGATATATCAATCTTAACAAGAATGCACATTATATTATAATTAAATTAATATAAAAATTTATCACATTTTGTTAAATATTAAATTACTATTAATATTAATCTAATTAATATTAAATAATGTGATATTATTTGTATAAAATTATGTTGTTCACAATGTCTCACTTTATTAAATTGTTATTCGTATATAATTTAGTGAATAGTAATTTATTATATTTTTATCGTTAATGTTGTATATATAATTTTTAATTGTAAATTTCATGTTAATTATAATGTCTTCTTCTAGGCTGGCACGTAAGCGACGCAATCCAGGTGAGACTAGTATCAATCCAAGTAGGGAAAGGACTATTTCACTATAGCGACAGGTGAAGATTTCTGATTTCCAAAGTCTTGTTTGAGAGGGTCAGCCCATGGGACCTATCTTAGATGAGTGAGAGGAAGCATGGGAGACCGTCTCCTATATTGAAATTGTTGTTGAGTTCTATAGAGAGCGCGGTGGTGCCAGCCCAGATGACAGAGGGGTATACAGGATCTCTGTCCGAGGAGTTCCAGTTGTATTTTCACCTGATGGACTCACTGAACATCTCGATATTCCTAAGCTACCAGATGCATATCCGAACGTGGTGCCTAGAGAGTTTGATCCTTTAGTTGAGGCAGAGACAGCTGAGGAGGAGGCATCAGTTTATACAGATGAGGTCGATGCCCTTGCTGATCATGAGGTGAAGGATTTGGTTGTTGGTCCAAATGCTCCTCCGTATAATGGGACGAAGAGTATCAAGTAGGCATATCTATCTTCTTTCTTTAATATCCTGAATTTGATAATCTTCAATAATATTGACCCTCGGCAGCACAAGATAGAGGTTGGCATTGATTAGAAAAAATTTATGATACACTACAAAAAAAGGCTAAATTGGCGGCGTTGGTTATACGCCGGCAACGATCCCAAAAAACGCCACTACTTAATTTGCGGCGTTTTTCAAAAGGCGTAACCGTCTGCCGGTAGTGGAGGGTTGTTCCGGGGTTTGCACAAACGCCGGTATTTGTAAATCTCATTAGTGGCGTTTGTATCAATTTAGCGGCATTTCTTGAAACGCCACCACAATACCCACATTAACAGCGTTTCTGGAAACGCCGCCAATTTATCGTTGCCATCCCTAGCATATACTAGCGGCGTTACCTTAAACGCCGCTGCTACTACATTACCGACACATCATACAACTTTGGCGGCGTTTATTTAAATGCCACTAATAGTACATTAGCAGCGGCACATTGAATTTGTTAACGGCGTTTATATGACTGCCACCACTTTTTAAAATAGCAGCGTTACGATAAATGCCGCTACTAGTAATTTGGTGAATTTATTAACGGCATTTATTTAAACGCCGCCCCATTACGTTGCCAACGCATCATATAAATTAATGGCATTTATTTAAATGCCACTAATAGTACATTGGCAGTGGCACATTAAATTTGTTAACGGCGTTTATATGATCGCCACCACTTTTTTAAAATAGCAGCGTTATGATAAATGCCGCTACTAGTAATTTGGCGAATTTATTAACGGCATTTATTTAAACACCGCCCCATTACGTTGCCAACGCATCATATAAATTAGTGGCATTTATTTAAATGTCACTAATAGTACATTGGCAGCATATTGAATTTATTAACGACGTTTATCTAAACGCCACCATGAATTTTTTAAACGTTGCCACTAATTCATTACCGACATATTTTTTAAATTAACGACATCAATATAAACACCATTACGAATACGTTATAGGCGCATTGCATTAATTAACGGTATTTAAAAATTAGTACAATGTGCACATTGCTTTTTTTTATTTTTTTGTAAAAGGTATATTAGATTTTATGCCATATCCACAATTCAAACAGCCACACGTGAAAGATCATAAAGTAATTTCAATATTCATAAAACTAATGAAAGGAGTCAAAATCCTTAGACCACATTGCATCGACCTAAGAATAGAATTTCAAACACGATAATGAACTAGATTCTCTCTCCATTACTCTAATGTTGACGAACTTCAACTTTCTTTTTCTGCCAAAGGCGATCAAGCCCACTGTCAACATCTCCCTGAGCTCGAAATCCACAGAGAACAAAGGTGGAGAAATGGCCATTGTACACGCCATTCTCATCCAAATGCCCGACTTTGATCTAAACGGAAGCATGGTCCTTTGAAGTAATCAACCTGTTTGTAAATATGCATTTCCTAGGAATGTAAAGCTCGGTAATAAGCCCCTCTTCGTTCTACATCTTGGCTTCTGTGTAAACTACTTCTTCAAACCCTTACCAATCTGTGCACATTGCTTAAAACACCATATTCACTAATGTTTTCAGGAAGCGCGCAGTAGACTTCCATCTGCATAATGTCAAAAAATTTATGGGTAGTTCTTACAGCTTGGAAACCATATGCTATTAGATCACTATATTTTGTAATCACAGAAATGATACCACCCTTTTCAGCTTCAAGTCTGCACAGATATGCTAGCTGTGCACCAGCCTTATATGGAGCCACCACATATTCGTAATATATCCCATATCTAAGAACCTGAAAAGTCACTAAGGAGACATTTGTTAGCAGTGAATCTAGGTCCAAACGGAAAGAAAAAAAAAGTGTTGATGGAAATGAACTCGCTATCTAGAACTAGATCAAGATGCATAGACTAATAGAAATATGGCAACTTGGTACCTGTATCACTTGATGCGCCATGGATGGAGTAATACTCATTGCTCTCTGTAAGTTAAAATGGTTAAATTTTTTTAAAATGTTCCATAGCTTTTGAAATAGAGAAAGCATACATAGAAACAATGCCATGAGAATAACAAAGAAGATTTTTTATGCTTATATGCAGAAACACATGGCCCAACTGCAGCAAGACATGGCCCTCGGTTTAGAGAACAATGCTCTGTTCTTCTTGCTTAAAACAGAGGCTGGTTCGGTACTTATATGCAGGTGGTTGCTGGTTCTTGAATTGGCATCTCTGTGGCTTCCGAGGCATCTTTCCAAGTGCGGAAGGTGGTGGCGTTGGTTGGAGGGACTTCCGTTGTGCAGGAGAGGACTCGGCTGCATTGGGGCTGCATCTCCTTGGTTGATGGCGTGTGTGTGGTGATGGTAAAATTGTTGGTTGATACTCTGAAGCCCTAGAAGCAAAAAGAAGGAATAAGATGTACTTATAAGCTGGAAAGAGGAACGTCTGCAGTGTGTAAGCCGTGGGAGGGAAATTTAAATTTTATGAAAATTTGAGGAACGTTTAGGGCGCCAACTTAGTGTTTGTTTTGACCATATTTTGAGGGAAATATTTG